>CM019148.1:198648931-198733075 GCA_009733165.1 Naja naja | reverse complement strand
TCTCAAGATATCTGTCCTTGGGATTTAAGAAGCAGGAGGAGCCAAGGAGGCTGCAAGTCATGTCAAAGATGATTGTGTAATTAAAGTTAAGACACTTACATGGAGATCTTTGGTTACTTTCAACTATATTAATGTAGCTACACAACTCATCATCCACTGAAATTCTCTTCATTTTTTAAAATAAATGCTGAAAATAAATGTTTTTTATTGAATTAAAGGAGCACTCCTAGGGGCAAATATACAGACAATACCCTGCAGAGTATTAGTTGTAAATTAGTTTTCATCTGAAGTGAAAATCAAGGCAAACTTAGAGGATGCTGTTTAAATGGAACATGTGGAAGAACTTTGGAGGAAGTACCCAAGGGAGAGACTAAATTTCTCTTTGGAATGAATATTTGTCAAAAAATGAACAAGAATGACATCAGAAGCAATCTGCACACTAGTAAGACCTTTCAGTACAGTGAACTAGAGAAGAATATTCCAAGACAAATGGATATATTAAAGGATCCTTGGACTCATTTACTTATAATTCTGCACAAATAACTGAAATTACAGATAATTCCCTAAGTGCGTATTTTTCACTTTGCTTTGAACATCTGGGCAATAAAATACATATGCAGAACATTTGCCCAGTCATTTTAGCCCATCAAAACAGGTTGAAGTGAATTCTCCTGGAAATTCCTGGAATCTATGGCTGGTCAAGAGACACAAGAAGGCCTTCCATCATCCTGGATCTGTTAAGTAGCTAATGATCCCAAATGAAGTTGCATTACAGAAGGGAGGAGACCAAGGGAAATCAAAATTGTACATGAACTAATTTTGAATTCTTGTGTCCTCAATTGCTCGGTTAACAGCTCTTAATAAAAATTCATCAGGTTCTTCACAGATTAAAAAAGCCAATCAGACGTAAGGATCAACAGGGAGATTGAAAGTGAAACTACTGGCATTGTAATGTCTGTGTATAGCTCTATAATACATCTGCATCTGGAATATTATTATTATTATTATTATTATTATTATTATTATTATTATTATTATTTATTGGACTTATATGCCGCCCTTCTCCCTAGGGACTCAGGGCGGCTCACAGTAAAATACACAATACAAATTAAATTAATTAAAACACTATTAAACCCAAGCCAAATAAACTCTAAAACCAATAAAACTAATCTAAAATACAGTTAAAAACCCATCCCCCTTCCCTTCAGTCCAGGCCAGCTTGCTGAAAAAAACAGGTCTTCAGGTCACGGCGGAAGGAACGGAGGTCCAGGGCCAATCGGAGCCCCAAGGGGAGCTGGTTCCACAGGATGGGTGCTACCACAGAGAAGGACCTCCCCCTGGGTGCCGCCAGCCGACACTGTCTGACCGACGGCACCTCAAGGAGGCCCTGCCTGTGGGAGCACACAGGGCGATGGGACATCGATGCTGGCAGGAGACATTCCCACAAGTACCCCGGACCCAAGCCATGTAGGACTTTGTATGTTAACACCAACACCTTGAATCTCACCTGGAGGGCAACAGGCAACCAATGTAGCTTGTGCAGGAAGGGTGTAATATGGAAGTATCGGGATGCTCCCATCACAACCCACGTGGCTGCATTCTGTACCAGTTGAAGCCTCTGAGTGGTCCGCAAGGGAAGTCCCATGTAGAGAGCATTACAGTAGTCAATGCGGGAAGCAACAAGTGCATGAGTAACCGTCTGCAGGGCATCTCAGTACAGATAGGGGCGCAACTGGCACACCAGGTGAACCTGGGTGAACGCCCCCCTGGTCACAGCTCCCACCTGATCCTCCAAACTGAGCTGTGAATCCAGGAGGATGCCCAAGTTGCAAGCCCTATCCATGGGGGGCAACATCTCCCTCCCATGACCAATGGCGGAATATCCTGGATCCGAGATGCTGGTATGCACAGCCACTCAGTCTTGGCAGGGTTGAGCCTGAGCCTGTTCCTTCCCATCCAGATCCGCACTGCATCCAAACAACAGGACATCATGGAGAGGGCATCACTGATTTGGTCCGGGGTGGAGTATAGTTCCAATTGTTCTATATGAAAAAAGATATAATTGAACTGGAAGAAAGCTCTCAAAATGATCATGGAATTTTAATTGGAAAAGGGTAGAATGATTGGGACTTTCTCTTGGGGGGGAGGAGATTAAGGAGGGAAATGACTAAGGTGGATAAAATTATGTATGGCATGGAGAAAGTAGACAGACAGAAATATTGTAAGATCCAATCTGGTCAGTCACTAGGACCAGACGTTTAGTCTTCTGACTTTTGGACTTGTGCTGGAGTCCATCCTCAGGGAAATTCTTTCTAGCAGCATGTGTGCATTGGGCTGTGTTATTTATAGGGTTATAACCCTAACCCTAACCCTCCTGAAGACTCAAGGGAAGCCTCTGGAGCCTCTGGATGCTGAAAATGGACATGTTTTGGCACTTCCGGTATTCCCTCGAGCCTCTGGGAGGGCGAAAACGGCCTCCCCTGAGCTTCAGAGGCCCTCCGGAGGCTGAAAATGGGCACATCCGGTATTTCCGGAAGGCCTGTTTTTCGGCCTCCCAAAGCTGCAGAGGCCCTCTGGGAGGGTGAAAATGGCCTCAAACAGGCAGAAAATCAGCTGGGAGGTGCGTACATGCACAGTGCAGGTAAGTTTGGCTGGGGCCTACGTGCCCGCACAAATGGTTCTGTGTGCTACCTGTGGCATGCATGCCATAGGTTCGCCATCAGAGTGCTAGGACTGCTAATGGCAGTACGGTAAAACAAACAAAAAAAAGTACTTCTTCACAGAATGTATAATTGATCAGTGGAATTTATAGTGATGGCCACTAATTTGGATGACTTTAATAAGGGATTGGATAAATTAGAACAAGCCTACTGAAGATTATTGGTCTTGAAGGTTAAATGTGAACTCTGGCAGCAGCAAGCTACCATATACCAAGTACCAGTTACAGATAAAGAACAGGGTGAGAAGACTACATCTTCAACTTTCACAGAATCTAGGACTTGATTTACTCCAGTAAAATTATTCTTATGTTCCTAAATAGCAATAACACATAAAAGTGTAGGAGGAGGGTTTGCCCTTGAGTAAATGAGAAAAGAAAAGGTGCATTCCCTCCAAATAATCTGTATTTCTTATCCGCAAAATGCACTGCCAAGGGTGTTACAAACATAACCTTTTCAATCGTACAACTCAACTGGATGTGCATTTGTTCATGTTCAGGGCAGCTGAATACAATTCTCTATTCAGGTAAATTTTGGACAAAGTGTGTAATCTATTCTGATGCTATTCCTGTAATCTTGTATAATTTCTGTTTTGTTCTCCACTCATGGGACATTGCAATAAGGGAATACCTCTGATATGTTATGAAGCAGCTGTTAAAGCAGCTTCTCTAAATAAAGTTTCATTCCTGGCATTTACATGGATATCATGATGTTATTTCCTTGGCAATGATATAGAAAGAGTTGGCTGTTTCCTTCTTCCATGATTTTTTTTTTCAACTTCCCAGTCCAACCTATAGCCCTGGGGTTTTCTGTGTGTCTTCCATCCAAGTCTGATGCTATGTAATATTTTCAATAACAGCCAGAATCAGCTAAGTACTGTTACCTGCTCACTTTGAGACCCTTGACTCTATTCCTGGTTTCAGGAATCCTTCTATAACAATAGCAATAGCATGTAGACATGAATACTGTTAAGTTCGCATAGAGAGGCAGGACGCGGAGTGCTTCAGCTCAAAGTTTATTGTGACTTCAGCTCAGAACGGACCCGACTGGCCCAGCCGCGACAGCTATTTATAGCCGGCTGCCGTGGCTGCCACCCAATCAGAGTGCAGGGTTTTCCCGCACTTTTACAACCAATGAATTCAAACACTTTACAACAATAACCAGTCATTTTAAACTCTATACATAACACCCTCCCCACTAGGTTTGGTCCATACTCAAACCCCATCTATCTAATATACTCTTGTAGATAGGTGGGGCTCTTACAGGTACGTTGAGACCTGCGTGGTTCAGGTGTTTTGGGAATCTTACTTTGTGAGGAAGGAAATGTATCAGCCAACATTCCCTTATTAGGACTTCTTGTATTAGTAGAACCTGCTTGGTTACTACAACCTGGTCTCTCCTCCCAATCCATCTCCAACCCAATGTCACCCCTAAATCTGGTAGTGATGTGCAATCTCTATTTGCAAAAATGGTTGTTGTCACCCTGACAGGTTTTGGGATGGTTCCTGTCATGTTAGCTCGTTACACATGGGGTTGATTCTCACTTGCTGATTACCATCATTATCTCCCCCTTCCCCCCTAGAAGAGGCTGAGGGCATGGGATCCAGAGAGGAGCAAGGGTGATGCTCCAGAGGCAGTCTGGACCGTAACTGGTCTATGTGCCTACTCCACAAGACACCATCCTCAGTTTGAATCCTGTAAGACCTGGGGCCTGTAACCTGGGTTATCTCAGCAGGAATCCATAATGGTTGACCCACAAGGTTTTTAGCATAAACAGAATCACCCACAGTGAATGTGCGAGTTTTGCTGGTGGAATCTAGAGGTGCGTTGGGTGCGTAAGTGGGGTGAAGGCGGTCCAGGGTAGACCTGAGTTTTCTCCCCATCAAAAGCTCGGCAGGAGTTAAGTTAGTGGATGGACTAGGAGTGATGTGTTGGATACTGAGTAGTTTTTCAACTTTCTCAGTGATGTCCCCTGGACCCAATTGTTGGATGTACCATGCGTTCAGCCCGGCCGTTAGTCAAAGGATGCCCAGGGGCAGTAAGGACGTGTCTGATACCCTGCTGCGCTAAATATGTTTCAAAAAGATTAGCAGTAAATTGAGGACCATTGTCAGAAACAAGCACATCAGGTAACCCATGAGTTACAAAAAGTTTCTTAAGTTGTTTGATAACAGCGTCTGCAGTGGTGGAAACCATGGGGATAACCTCTAGCCATCTGGAGTATGCATCAACTACAATAAGGAAAGTGTGCCCTCTGGTAGGGCCAGCAAAATCAATGTGAATCCTGGACCATGGACCCCTAGGACATTCCCATTCTTGTTTGGGGGCGAGGGGTGGAGCAGGCCTTACTTGCTGACAGTTTGGGCAGGATGCAACCCAGGTTTCAACCATTTTGTCTATACCAGGCCACCATACATAACTTCTGGCCAATCCCTTCATTCTGACAATACCCGGATGACCCTCATGTAACATTTCCAAAACTGCTTTCTGCAATTTTGCAGGAATAACCACCCTGTTACCCCACAAAATACATCCCTCAAGACAGATAATTCAGTTTGTCTGGATTTAAAAGGTTGGGAAACTTGAGGTAGATCATGTAGTGGCCAACCCTTTTTAATCCAGCCTACAATAGGAGCCAATGAAGTGTCTTTGGCAGTTTCTCTAGCAATTTCAGCAGCATGAACTGGAAGTTTGGCAACAGTTTCTAGAAAGAAGGTGTAAGTTTCAGGAGCAGGGTCCTCAGTGTGCAAAGGAAGTGGGCAGCGACTCAAAGCATCAGCGTGCCCAATGTCTTTTCCCGGTCTGTGAATGAGTTTATATGAATAAGCAGCAAGAAATTCAGTCCATCTCAGCATTTTGGTGACAGGATGGTGGGCGTTGGTCTGTCCCCTGCCACAATGCCTAAAAGAGGTTTGTGATCTGTAAGCAATGGTGAACCTTCTCCCATATACATACTCATGGAACTTCTTGACTGCTGCCACGATAGCCAATGCTTCCTTGTCCAGTTGACTGTAGTTTCTCTCTGCTTTGGTCAAAGTGCGAGAGTAAAATGCAATAGGGGCTTCCCTTCCACTGGGAAGCATGTGGCTCAACACCCCCCCACCCCAAAAGGGGATGCATCACAAGTCAATACTACAGGTAAATTCTCAGAAAACTGTATCAGGACACAATCAGAAGTGATTTGTCTCTTGATGTTGTTAAATGCAGCTTCTTCTTTTGTGCCCCAGACCCATGCAGATTTTTATCCAGTAATCTGTGTAAGGGTTCTGCAGTGGTTGCTTTCTGAGGTAGAAACATATGATAGAAATTAATAAGTCCCAAGAATGCTTGCAAGTCAGTTTTGCATCTAGGCCTGGGGGCTTCTTTGATTGCCTGAACTTTGGTTTCTGTGGGGTGGATGCCATGTTTATCAATCATATAACCCAAGAATTCTACTTTGTCAGTTCTTAGTGTGCATTTCTCTTTTTTGACTTTTAATCCCGCTTTTTTGAACCTGGTTAGAACTTCTCTGAGTTTCTCATGTAACTGAATATCATTTTCAGCAGAGATTAAAACATCATCAAAATAAGGCACCACCCCAGGCAACCCATGTAGCATCCTTTCCATGAAGCTTTGAAAGATGCCTGGTGCCACACTTACTCCGAATTGTAACCTCTTGCATTTGAATGCACCCCGATGGGTTACAATGGTTTGGGCTTCTGAAGTTAGATCATCTACTGTTAACTGCTGGTATGCTTGGGCCAGGTCCAATTTGGCGAAGACTGTGCCCCCGCCCAGAGAATGTAATAAATGATGAACCACTGGAACGGATATGCTCTTGTTGTAGCACATGGTTCAATGTCCCCTTGTAATCCCCGCAGATTCTCATGGAGCCGTCAGCCTTGACTGGCGTGACTATGGGTGTTTCCCACCTGGAATGGTCTGTGGGCTCCAGCACCTCTTGGGCTATAAGTTTATCTAATTGTTCATCAATTTTTTCCTTCAATGCAAAGGGTACCCTTCTGGGTTTTAATCGGATTGGTTGTACCTTGGGATCTAGGTTAAATGTGATAGGAGTCCCCAAGTACTTGCCTAATCCGTCGCTGAAGACCTCTGGAAACTCAGACTTCAAAGACTCTTCCCACTCAGTGTTGTTTACGTGATTGATGCCAGTCACTTCGATGCCCAGCGGGTTGAACCATTCTAGTCCCAGCAAACTTGGGCGATCTTTATCCACGATGGTCAGTGGTAGGCGTTTGATGTGACCTTTGAACTTCACGTTGAATTCTCTTGTTCCAACTACTGGAATCTTGTTCCCTTGGTAGTCTTTAAGAGTTAATGCCTGCTTCTTGAAGTGAGTCTTCAGAATGTCTGGTATCAAGACTCTGAATAGTGTCCCATGACACCATGGATAAGTATGAACCTGAGTCCACTTCCATTTGGCAAGGCCTTCCTTCAATGAATACCTTGACATGCACTTTCCTGCTATTTAAAGAGGATGAATGACCAATAGTTACTGTTTGATGAGTTTCATTCCTTCCATTTGCTTCTGTGTTGCGCCCCATTTTCTCACTGGTGTTGTTTGGCTTGACTTCTCTGTCTTTGTTGTTTGTAGCAAACTTTCTTCTGTTTGGTGGAGTTCTGGATGATTTGCAGACTCTTGCAATGTGCCCTCTTTTTTCACATCGAAGGCAAATGGTGTCCAGGAACTTGCATTCAGTGTGGGGGTGGTTTCCCCACAACCTATGCAATGGAAATCATGCCTCTTCCTTCTCAGGTCATTTCTTTTCTGCTCCATTCTGAGTCTGTTGATTTCTTCTTCTTCTCCACTGCATTCTGACTCAGATTCAAGTTCATCAAAATGAGTTGTAGTGGTCTTTTCCCCATCAGAATGGCCCGTAGTCTTGTTCATCTTTCTCATGGCTGCTGCTGAGGATTTGGTGGCTTCTGCTGAAGATGCTTCCTCTATGGCTTCTTTCAGCGTGATCTTAGGTTTCATCAGTAATTTTCTCTGCAAAACCTTGTCTTTAAGGCCCAAAACAAAACGATCGCGCATGGCCTCCTCTAAGCTGCTGAATTTGCACGCACCCCCAATGTCTCTTAAACTTGCCATGAAGTCATTTATGCTTTCGTCTTCCCCCTGGTCGCGGCGGTAAAACTCGTGTCTCTTAATGAGGCACAATACTTGGGGTGCGTAGTGTGCCCTTAAAAGCCTCTCTAGATCAGGCCATGCCATTACCTTCATGTCTGCTGCGCCCGCTAATGCCTTCGCCATCTTGAAAACTGCCGGACCGCAATACGTGAGAAAAACCGCCCTCTTCCGCTGCTCAGAAATGGTGGTCAGATCGCTTCCTTCCAAATACATCTGAAACCGATCTGCATATGACTCCCAGTCTTCATTCTTCGGGTCGAATGGGGCTGGGGGGGGGTGTTCAGAGCAGCTATCTCGCTCTTCTCTCTTCCGCGTTGCCTTCTCTTCAGGGAAATCCCACCCTCGTCGCCAGTGTTAAGTTCGCATAGAGAGGCAGGACGCAGAGTGCTTCAGCTCAAAGTTTATTGTGACTTCAGCTCAGAACGGACCCGACTGGCTCAGCCATGGCACCTATTTATAGCCGGCTGCCGCGGCTGCCACCCAATCAGAGTGCAGGTTTTCCCGCACTTTTACAACCAATGAATTCAAACACTTTACAACAATAACCAGTCATTTTAAACTCTGCATACATAACAAATACCATTTCGTTGTGCTTTACAGCCCTCTCTAAGCAGTTTACAGAATCAGCATATTGCCCCCCAACAATCTCGGTCCTCATTTTACCAAATTTGGAAAGATGGAAGGCTGAGTCAACTTGAGCCTGGTGAGAATCGAACTGCTGGCAGAGGGAATGCAGAGCCAGCCTGCAATATTGCATTCCAACCACTGTGCCATCATGGCTCTATAGCCATATCTAGCACTATCCAGGGATGCAGAGGCAAGGTCTTTGGGATATTACATCAGAGAAGTTTTCTTTGGCATAAAATTTCTTTTCAGGAGGTTTATTTTTTCCCTACAACATTAGTTTCAGGAAGCACACAACATATCCTAGGAAAAGCCATCACCCTTTTCAAATTTACTCATTCTTTCAGCACTGTAGCCACTAAAGACTCTGGTCTTTATTTAGCATGTATTGAGAAATAACTGGAGGAAGCCATAAGAATTCCTCTTTGCAGTGTGAAGAGATATCAAATTTATTGATACCATTTCATGCTGTACAGAGTAGTTGTTACACTTCTTATTTTATTACTACACACCCCATCCCAACCTTGTGTATTATACCAATTTGCTATTGGCAGCCCAATATAGAGAAAGGCACCCCTTAGATTGGTTTCTTTGGAAAGCTGGGATAATTTGCAAGATGTGTGGGTGGCCCATTTTAGGGATTAAGTCTTCAATGCATCAACTGAAAAAGAACTGAAGGTCTTCTGTTATACTCTGGGCTGGCACAGCTGTTTCCCATTTTTCCCTCCTACAAATCCTAGCTTGCTTACAAGGCAATTTCATTTCAAGCAACAATGTTGATTCAACTGAGCAGCAAGATGTTCAATTCACCACTTTGAAAGAACATCGCTATTAGAATTTCCTGGTGGTTACAGTGGTATGTTTTGACCATGAGCAGAAAAAGAGAAGAAAAAAAAACATTGGGCTCAGAAATAAAGAGGAAACACTGCTTTTCTGGTTAAGGTTAAGTTGTGGTTTTAAACCTGAATGTGATGGTTTTTCTAAGTTCAATAGTTAGTTGTCTTTTGTGTAAGTTTTTTCCCCCTGTATTTTATATACAATATTCCTTCTGTTGTCATTACATTAAAGCAATTTTTAAAAGAGGGAGATGGGAAATCATGCTCACTGGGTGGCACAATCATCACACTGTAAACATTTCAGCAATATCCAATCCCATCACAATGAACAACCCTGTGACTCAAATTTAAGCTTTTTGTATCATGAGAAAACTGCATCTGGTAGATGGCAATGCAAAATTAGACCCCTTTGTTGTTTGGTGATTATTTGTTCATTCATCCAATAATTCATTCTTTAGAATAGTATACACCATTTAATTATTTGGGATTCTTTTGAAATTCTTGGGGTGGGCAGCCTGAGCTAGCAAATAGAACGAAAGCTGCCAGGTGAGCTGATGACAAATCAGAGTTCTGTATGAAAGCATACATTTTCTGAGTTTAGTGCTCTAGTACCAATTTGTCACCACTCCAGATAAAATTAAATTACTAAATTAAGTCAGCTGAGATCTGCCCAGAAGGAATGTCAAACATTGTTGGTAGGGGCCTTATGATCTTCCAAAACTACCTTTTGTTGGCCAAAGTATGTCTTTTGAAGGGTGATGGTAGTTAACAGCTCAACAGTTTCTGAAGGGCCATATTATCCCCATCTCCAAGGTATATGATATAAGTAAGATACAGATTAACAGATTTGAAGGGACTTTTTAGATCATCTAGTCCAACTCCCACACCCAAGCAGACCCTACATCATTTTTGACAGATGGCAGTCCAGTCTCTTCTTGAAAGCTTCCAGTGATGAAGCTCCCACAACTTCTGAAGGCAAGCTGTTCCAATTGCTGTCAGAAAATTTCTCCTTATTTTCAGGTTGAATCTCTCCTTGTTCTGTTTCCATCCATTATTCCTTGTCTGGCCTTGTAAGGAGAGATGAGCAATGATAAGGAAGTTCCATGTATTCATAATCCTGGCTAGAAGTGAAGACTTTAGTCCCATTTATTTAATTGCTCATTCCTTAAGGATACATTTACAGGACTTCTTCCATATACTCCTGTCATTTGAATATGGGGAATTGAGGAAACAGATCCAGAAAACTTTTTTTTAAAACCACCTTTCCAGTTTCATCTCCAGGAAAAAGAAATAATATGTTGATGTTTCTATTCATAAGTTATTTATTTTTACAAGTATAATAATATTTTTAATAAAAGGCATTCGTTTACAGTGATTTTAAAAGGTGGGTTCTTTATTATGCTATGAAAAAGCTTTCTGCTGAGAATAAGATAAGAAACTTAATTATGGATACTATCCAATCTTCTCTGTATCTGTACAACTCTGTGCTGAAACAGAGGTGGTTTGGGAAAGCCTATTGGTGAGGAAAAAAGTCATTCTTCTATCCTCTGCTTACCATTCTCCATTCACTTATCACTTATCAAAAGTCAAACTTTTCTTGAGCTTCTACAATTCAAAAGCACAGAAATTCACCCTGCATCTTTGCCTTTGCCCTTAGAGTATAATATCATTCTGGCTAATGAAGCTGAAGGTTTCAATTGCTGACTTTTTTCTGCTAGATTCTCAGACATATGAATCATCCCCAATGAACTTTAGTGCTTGGGAACTTTTCTGAGAGCCGGAGAAATCATTTTGAAGAATATTTGGCTAATTGCAGACCCAAAGGGGGAGAAAAACAGGGCTGCCTTGTTGCAAGAGTTCATCTGGGCATTTTGCTTTGCAAAGTTGAATTTCAAATATACAGTCATTCATATATTTAATGTTACATTCCAAATCTTCATTTAATTTCTATCCAGTTTGTAGTTGCTCTAAAATTAAGCATTTTTGAACATACCATTCAAACCACTGATATAGTTCCTGGAGGAAATTCCTAAAGATGTTAATTGTAATTTGCCTTTCCAGTTCATGTAAGAATTCACTGTTTCTTTTTTCTTTCTTTTTAATCAGCAAAGACATCATACTCATTGTAGTTTTGCTGTGGGTAGTTTACTGTGGTAGTTGCCTAACTTTTTATGCCAATTAATTCATTGTTTGGTTGAAATAAAAATCCACTAGAATTCTAACTATTGTGACAGTTAGTCTCATAGAACAAGTAATGGCCATTATCAATAAAGTGTATGCTTCAATACTGGTAGAAGTATGTTCTCCAAACTTATTGATGAAAGGATTTTGGCTGCCTTTGACTATATTTGCTGGTGATTTTTGGAATTATGGACCCAGCTCTATTTTGGAGAAGGAAGTTCAGTGAATATAATATATTCTTGACCAAAATATGCTACCTGAAGAATAGCAATTGCATTTAGACTGTTATAGTGTTCCATAGTGCTTTACTGGTCAGCCAATTGCCCCCAACAATCTGGGTCCTCATTTTACTAATCTCAGAAAGATGGAAGGCTGAGTCAACTTAAGATGGTCAAGACTGAACTTCTGGCAGTGGGCAGAGTTAGCCTGCAATACTGTAATACCATTTATGACTTTGGGTTTTTCTGATTAGACTGATAGATTTATAGAAATGGTTTGTTCATATTATTATGAAAAAGCAAAAAGTTATGATTTGATGTTAATGCATTATTTAGAGAGAGTCAGAAGTCAGAGCTTCTTTTTCTTTTTTCCTTATCTTTCCTCACTTCACTTTTCCTTCCTCCTCCCCACTGCTTTTCTATTTACATTGTATTTTCTATTTTATAATATTTTATAATTCAGTGAAAATGTTGACACATAAAAATATACCATTTATGTCCACTGAAAGCACAGAAAGCTAGGAAGCAGAAGTCTTGACTTGGTGTTATTTTTCTCATATCTATAAGCTATAGATGAGCATTTTGGATCCTTACAGATATAAAATAAAGTGCATCTGAAATTCCTCCACAGATTATAAAGGAATGGAATAGAGAGGCATCATTTCAAATTTCTGTAGAGAAAAATGTACTAGGAGAAGATGTAACCAGATACAAAGGCTTCTCCATTTTTCTTTCTTTCTTTCAAATAGAGTCTCCTAGGAGAAGTGCACCATTTGCA
Source organism: Naja naja (assembly GCA_009733165.1). Classification (NCBI taxonomy): domain Eukaryota; kingdom Metazoa; phylum Chordata; class Lepidosauria; order Squamata; family Elapidae; genus Naja; species Naja naja. The sequence goes on along the minus strand of CM019148.1, from coordinate 198,720,590 downwards.
AGCATGCTGATTTCATACTATAGGCCCATTTAACTGTTTATAATGGCAGTATTCCAAAAAAGGTGGCCTTATTCAATGGAACTCTTGGGATCCCATCCCTCGCAGCATGACTCATCTTGAAACATTTGCACATCCCAAGCTCAAAGAAGCAACTCTCTCAGAAGAAATGCATTTAAAATTTGAAATTTTATCCATAACCTATGCCCTGCTTAACAAGATTTTAAATTCTTCCTGCCTTCTGTCAATCTGGGATCTCTCCAATGTCCCATTTACCTGGCAACCTTAGTATATGATTTATTTTAATTTACCCATTTCCTCCTTCATAGTCATGACAGTTATCAATCTATATAAAAGTTGTGTTTCAAAAAGGGAATAATTGTTTTTTTTATTTATTCTCCAACAGCTTCAACTGATTAGGCTACAAAAGCACATTGTTGCAGGGTGAACTCAAGTCTGCAATTTTCCAAGGTAATTGGACAGCCATATCCATGACTCATTAATACCAACACCACCTGGATTTCCTGAACTGTACTGAATAGCTTTTCTAGCCTCAGAAGGGTGCCTTGGCAATAGTATTCCCTAGGTGGAGTTGAATATTAAATGGACTTCAAAATAGCTGTGGGTTATAGAGGCTTTGGGGAAATTGACTTTTCAAGGCAGCATGCTGCGTCCCTGGAAGTGATTACCATCATATTTATTTAAGTGACAGTCTTCCAAGTCTTTTATTATAGAGCAATATGGATATATATCAGACTCAAAAAACCTCAATGTGCCTTTAAGGTCTGCATTAAACCAGAAGGTGATGACGCCAAGACTCTTACACTTTTCTCTTTACTTAAGTCCTTCTGACTGCCATTTTCCTTTTTATTCATTCATAAACATGAATCCGTATGTATCCTTCCCTTTGGAGGAAGAAAATAAATGGAAGGACAAGATAAGGAGTATAGGAAGTAAGTATCAATGACTTTGTCATGCTCCCTTTGAAGTCTGAATCTGAGACGGAAGACCAACAGCTGATAGAAAGTGGCTCCATTGGCTGTGGAGGAAACTGGGGAAGAGCAAAATCAGGCTGGACAGAGCAGGGGAGAGGTAAAACAAGGGAGAGGAGGTTCAGATGAAGACCAAGGCCCACCCTCTCCTCATCCTAGGGCATGCAGGGAAGATCGCAGAAGAGAGCAACATGGGTTGCATTATTTATGAGGAAGGAAAGGGTCCCGAGTCCTTTCACAAGGCACACCTGGGGATGGAGTTTAAAGGCGAGGCAGTTGGGAGGAGCATTTGTCGGGAACAAATGCTGAATTTGTCTAGTGTTGAGAGTTGTGGCCTGCATTCCTGGCATTCCTCCTGACTGTTTGAATTATTGCCATGCTTCTGTTGTTCTTGTCTTGCTGGAATTATTGCCATGATTCTTTGCTTCTGGGACTCATTATCTTGCCCTGCTGGAGTGATTGCTTGCAGTCATTCTGCTTACAGCATTTGGACTGGAGTATCTGCAGCTAGAGGCTGCTGCAGGTTTGTGGGAGAGCTTTTCTCCAGGCCGGAAAGTAAATGGAACATTGAGGGCAAAGTTGATGCCAATAAACTCATACTGGTTCTCTGGCTGTGTTCCCTTTGTGCCATGCCCCGGGTCATCACAGACTTCTGAAGCATGGAGGTCATATGGTATCTGTCAAGTTTAATATCCCCCTGACTTTATTTTGTTAAATGGCTTTAAATTAAAGTAGAAAAATTAGACAAATGCTTGTGACAGGTCACAAAGGAAAACCTCAACCACACACATGGGGTCTATTAGAATATTTTGAAAGTGGCCACCTGCCCAGAAGGGGATAACAATAAACTGGAAGTGGCAAAGACCACATGGACAGGACTAAAAAAACCAGTAAGGGGTAATTTCACATATGTTTTGTTACCTTCTTATAGTAGGTGTTTTGTGTCCAGACATTTCTGGTGCAGCAATTTTGAGGAAGCATCTAACATGCACTCTCACAACTCCTCATGAACTCACAGCCCTAGAAACTAGTTTAATAGTAGAGATGGGCTTCTTCTGAATCTTACTCTTTCTTAAACCAACTGATGCGAAACTGATCCTTTTCTGTCCCTCATTTTTCATTTTTGGAAAGAATATTTTATCAAATAATTTATTCAATTCTATAAATCAGCTCTGCTCCTTGCAATAAGATGCATATGAAGTAAAGATACAGGAAGACAAAGCACTTTCCAGATTGTAATTCTGTCAATATGTATATCTCTTAACATTCAAAGGCTGAAGTGAAAGCACAAAAAGAATGAAGGGCTGCCAGCAATAAGTTGGACAGATTCAGTCACAGTGCAATGGGTGCATCTTTTGAAGACCCGAAAGACCAGTTTAGGAGCAGATCCTCCCAGAGAAAAACTATCTGGTCAACAAGAGTTGATACCAACTTAATGGTGCATAAACATCAATCAATAAATCAGAAAACAATACCTGCAGCTATTTCAAAAGAATAAATATTTGTAATAAAAAGTCAGTTTTCATTCTGAAACAGTAAATAATGGTCCAATTGATGGTCTTAAAGTAAACTAGAAATAGGTTCCCAGAAAAGGATCTGTGGTAGACTAGACATCTCTGAAAGATGGCATTTGGGTAGAAATATGTGGCAAAAAGGTAGTTTTTGTGTGGCATTGTCTTTCTGGATAAAGGAGAGATCATTAGCCTAACCATTTGTATTCTGAACAGCTGCTCCTCAGCAGTAGACTTTGGGGGCTGAGGTTTTTGGGATCTACTCATGAGTTGGACAGCTGAGAGTCAAGGAATTTCAATCAGGCTCATATCAATAATACAACCTATATGGTTATAAGGTGTGCGTGAGCCTCATTTTTTTAATACTTTGGGATGTGTTTTGAGATGTCTATCTGAAGGACAAAAAGGGATACATCTCAAATTTATTTTACAAACCTTTTGCATTTGGCAGAAGTTTCTGATTCATACTTGATATAAATTTCTAGATACTGGGCAATTCCAAACTGAGTGGCTTTTAATCCCTTACAAAAAAGGGGATTTTAGTCTTTCTCATCAATTTTCCTTTTAACATTTTCTTCAAGCTCTCCAAGAAATGTGAGCCAAGCTTTTTACATATGTATAAACTTTAAGAAGAGCCAACATGGAGCTATACTTATCAGAATAAGTCTTGGAATCTTCTGAGGTAATATGAGGTTATCATGATACACTAGTATACATTCACACCATGGTTCTATATTGGCCATAAGGTTTGGTTCTGATCCAGATTCAGTATCTATAACAGCTTTACTACACTGTGGCCCATTCAAAAGTTCTCAGTTTGATTCTAGGATGAACTGATACTATAATGTTTCAATTCAAAAATCAGCTTTATTATGGGTCACTGAACCAGATGTCATCAACTGTTATGTAATACAAAGGACTATGTGACGTAACATGATAGAAAGCCATAATAAAAAAGTATGTAAACATGTAAACTACTCAACTTCAACAGCATAGGGCTGTTACAGACTACAAATGTAAATTTTATGAGCGCAAAAGACCATAATGTTTGATCTGGTCTGCAATTTCTACAAGGACAAAACATATGGTGTTAATGTTCCTTGGGGAAAAAATCAAAAACATAGAGCTGTGAGAGGAAAGCTATTCTTTTTTTAAACTGGGCTATATTCCTATCAGTTTAAATGCATGGTTGCTATACGAGTGAAACTCTCATATTTTTCTTTTATAACAATGAAAAAATGTTTAAACATTCCATATAATTGAACCATTGATAAGCATGATGTTTGTTTTGATAGAGAGACCTCTCTGTACAAAGTATTTTATCTTCTCCATTCATGCTATTTATTTGCATGAAATATGCTGTAAAAATGTATAATGTTTACAGTTTTATTTCATGCCTTTCATTTGAAAATTTGTATACACTAGAATCTAAAAATGATCTTTATATTTTCCCGCTATTTTTACATCATATAATAAAATATTCTTCCTATTCTGGTGAGATGGGTGATTTCACCTTGGGCAGTTACAACATTATAAATCAAGTTCCTATTATTACAACAGAAGAGAATGCGAGATTATGTGTGTGTACATGTGTGCTTATGTGTGCATACATCTGTGCAATGTGTGTGTGTTTTCTTTCTTCTAAAAACAAGATAATGAGAGATGAAAACATTTGAATCACATTTAGACTTTATCAAATGTACCGGAAATGTACTTCTTGGATTTTAAATTGAACTGGAAATTTAACAGATTGGATAGATCTTAAAATTGGAAGAAATGAAGTTATTTTATCATGCATTGCTAATCCCTATTCATTACAGTTTGTGTTAAATAGAAAGATTTTTTTTCATTATTTTGTAGCTTGCATAAGTAAAAAAAAATCCATTTATGTAAAGTTGCCTATTTTTTATTTTATTTTAATCTGAAAGTTTGAACTGCTGAAACTGTATTTTGGAAAATCAGTTCTCATTCAGACTGATTCATGCTATGGTTTGCTCATTTTACATCATTGGCTAACCCCATGCTGGATATGTTTCTCAGAAAATTTGCCCTCCTCTAAAGTGCTTGGTCACAGACAAAATGGAAAGTCCGCTTAGGATCAGGAAATTAGGTACTACTTTCAGCTAGAACCTATTCCACCACATCCTATTTAAATCTGCAATAGTAACGTATTTCCACAAGTCCCCTTTCAGTCATAGCTTTGGTTTCCAGATTAAATGTATTTTGTAAAAGGGAACAAGAACTGCAGGAAAGAAAGAGCTCAGGCCAACTGTTGATTTTCTTTGCTGGTTTAAATTGCGTTTTCACCAAAGAGCAGATTGCTTTTTTGTGTACCTGAATGCTTTTGAGTCAGCATTGACTTCTGGTGACTGTCTGATCAAGTCAGTGCAACTGAGTTTGGAAATGGTTTGCTGTTGTCATTTTCCTAGGACCAAGAGAAATGGACTGGCCCAAGGTTACCCATCTGGCTTTATGCCTAAGATAGGACTAGATCTCATGGTCTCCCAGTTTCTAGCTTGGTGCCTTAACAACTGGCACCAATGTCATTGTGCAATATATATGGCACAGCTACAGAAATGTGCTTCTATCTCTCAATCTGTGGTCATTCTTCAATGCTTACCCAAGTTAGTCTGTCACATTTAACTACTATTCTTCATTCAAAATCAACAAGAGGCCAGGTCTTGTTCTTGTGATGTCTTCCATCGCTTCCTTCTTCTTCTAGTTTTCCTTCTTCATTAATTATTTTTGCATCAATTCATTCATTCGCAACTACAAAGGAAAACAAGGAACAAAAAGGACTGAAAAGAGGTTTTAAAATGATACTTAAAAATATTGTACAATTAGTTTAAAACATTTCCAAAACACATTAAAATAAATCTGCATATTGGAATCTTTTCTATCAGTTTGAAACTATATGTCAGTACTAAACTAAATCGATGTTTAAATCATGTCATTAGGTAATCATTAGCAACTATTAGCAGAACAACTCAAATGATAAATTTAAAAATTGCATTAAGTTCTACCTCATCTAAAAAAATTTGAGAGACACTGCAGATGATTATGCAAGGAATTCAGAATCTACAAGTAAAAACAGATGGTATTGCAAAGAGAACAGATGATATAGTAAAGAGAACAGAGAATATTGAGAAAAGAACTGAAGAGACAGATGGGAAAGTAGAGAATATTCAACAGATGATGATGAAATATGAAGACAGATTTTTAAAAATTGAAGAAGAAGATATACAAAGAGATAAGAAAATTGGAGATATTGACAGCCGATTGAGCGAAGTTGAAAAGGGCAACAGCGGATCATTATGATGGGAAGTTGATAGATCAGAATTCTACTTGAGATTTCAAAATATAGAGGAAGAAAAGGGTGAAAACCTGACTGAAACAATGACAGAAATACTGGTAGAAGCACTAGAGATAATTAAAGAGAAGATGATGGATGGGATGGATGAAGTATTCCGTGTCTATACAAGATATGCAATGAGAAATAAGCTACCAAGAGAAGTCCACATCAGGTTTACTAAGAAAACTATTAAAACACAGATACTCCAGGTGGCAAGAGAGAAAGCATTAAAGTATAAAGACAAAGAAATTGTGGTGCTGAAACAGGTACCAAGAAGAGTAAGAGAGCTGAGAAGAGAATACCTATTTCTGACTAAAGAGTTACTTAAAAGAGGAATAAACTACAGATGGCTGATGCCAGAAGGTCTCTTGTTCACTTGGCAGGAACAAAGACACAGAATTGACACAGTTGGAAAAGCAGAGTTATTCTACTTAGAATATTTTAGAGGAAAGGAGGAAGAAGAAAGAAAAGAAGAGTCACTAATTGAATTTCAAGAGGAGTGCATAACAGCAATAGAGAAAGAAAAGGAAGAAGGTGCAGTAGGTGGTGTACCCAGAGAGCAACGAGAATTAAGATCCACTAGAGCAATTAAACCCTCTTATAAAGCTTAACATGGATGAACGAAAACTGATTTCAATCAACATATATGGACTTAACTTAGCTACTAAAAGAAGAAAAGTATTTCACAAATTAGAGAAGTTAAAATTTGACATAATCTGTTTACAAGAAGTACATATCAAAAAACAACATGAACATTTACTGAAACAAAAAAAAATTAGGGAAACTACATCCTTGACACAATGTAAAAAAAGAGGTGTGGTCTTATATATTAGAGACACAATCTTGGCAGAACAAATTTACACAGATGACGAAGAAAGGATTTTGATGGTGGAAATGATGGACAATACTGTTAAAACACTTTTAATTGCAATTTATGCCCTAAATGATAACCAAGAAGAATTCTACAGGAAATTACATATGAAAATAATTGAATTGGACTATGTGAATATTTGCATGATGGGAGATTTAAATGGAATAATTAATGAACAAATGGACTAGAAAATGCAGAAATCAACAAAGAAAATTAGAAAGACACTGCCAAAATCCTTCTTTCAAATGATAGAAGAATTAAATTTAAAAGACGCATGGAAAGAGAGAAATGTGGAGAATAAGCAATACACTTTTTATTCAAATAGACATACATCTTGGTCTAGAATTGATATGATTTGGATGTCAGTGGAACTAATTTTGAATATACAAGAAATTGAAATAGAAACAAGCACTTGGGCTGACCACAATCCAATAACAGTTACGTGGAAAGGACAAAAGAAGAGATCTTGAATAATATGATATTAAAAGAAAAAGACTTTAAGCAGAAAATAGAGAAAGAACTGACTTTCTGCTTCAAAGAAAATAAAAAAGAGGACACATCTTTGCAGAATCTCTGGGACACGATGAAGGCCTACACAAGAGGTTTGATAATAGATTATACAAGGAAAAGAAACATAATACAGAAAAAGACCTTCAAGACATTGGAAGATGACTATAAGAAGCTGGAAAAGGAGCTGCAGAATTCCCCGCAAAAAAAGACATTAAAATTAGAATGGACATAACTAAACATAAAATGGGACTAATGGAAAAAGAGGAACTAGCACAAAAAATTGAAAATGCCGGACAGAATTATTTTGAAGATGCAAACTAACCAGGCAGATGGTTAGCCTATAAATTGAGAAAGGAGAGAGAATCAAGAAGGATAAGCCAATTAATAAATGAAGAAGGACATATCTGCTATGGCAACGAGGAGAAGAAAAAAATTATACAAGACTACTATGGAAAATTGTACTTTCAAGAGGGTATTCAAGAAGAAAAAGTTAAGCAATGTTTACAGAAAGCAAAACTACCCCAGATACCTAAAGACATTGAAATAATGTTAGAGGGGAACATAACAATGATGGAATTAACAGAAGCTTTAAAAAAACAGAATGTTGGAAAAGCACCAGGTCCAGATGGATTGCCAGTGGAATTCTACAAGACTTTCCAGGAAATATTAAACCTTCAACTACTAGAAGTTATGAATGAAGTTATGTTAAAGAAGAGAAACCCCAAACATGGACAGAAGCATATATCACACTTATACCGAAGGAGGACACAGACCTGCAGCAAGTTAAAAACTATAGACCCATATCTTTACTAAATTCAGACTACAAGATCTTTGCTTCAATTTTGGCAGAAAGATTAAAAAGATACTTAAATAGCTTTATTCATGTAGATCAAAATGGATTTCTGCCAGAGAGACAAATCAAAGACAACATGAGAATAATCCTGGATACTTTGGAGTATTATGAGTATCCTGAAAAGCAAATGGCCCTGATGTTTTTAGATGCACAAAAAGCCTTTGACAATGTGAGTTGATGATTTATGCTACTGCAATTGGTGCAAATGGGCTTTGGCAAAAAATTTATTCAAGCCATTGAAATAATATATTATAGACAGACTGCGAAGGTTATGATAAATGGAGAACTAACAGAATTGATAGACATAACAAAAGGGACTAGACAAGATTGTCCACTGTCGCCTCCACTGTTTGTTTTAACGTTAGAAGTGTTGAACAGGAATATTAGAGAACAGAAGGAAATAAAAGGAATGAAAATTAAAAAAGAAGAGTATAAGTTACAAGCTTTTGCAGATGACCTAGCATTTATATTAGAAGATCCATTGGAAACAGCATCCAAATTAATAGAAAAGATAGAAGAATATGGAAAAGTAGCAGGCTTGAAAATAAATAAAGATAAGACAAAGATATTAACAAAGAATATGTTAGCAAGATAAAAGAAAGAATTGGAAGAACTTTTAGAAATACAGGTCACAAACAAGGTTAAATATTTAGGGATACATATTACATCAAGATGTAGCACATTGAAGGAGGATAATTATGTTAAACTCAAATGGCAGATTGCGACAGATCTGACAAAATGGGAAAATTTACAATTATCATTGATTGGGAGAATATCTACAATTAAGATGAATGTATTGCCTAGAATCTTATTTCTATTCCAGATGATTTCAATTTGACTAAAGAAAGAGTTCTTTGATGATTTAAATAAAATTGTGTTGAAATACATCTGGCAGGGCAAAAAAGCGAGAATAAAACTTAAACTGCTGCGAGATGCAAGATTAAGAAGTGGGTTTGCTTTGCCCAATTGGGAATTATATTACCAGGTGACAAATTTGATGTGGGTAAAGGAATGGATAACATTAAGGAATAGTAGATTATTGACTTTAGAAGGGCATGACCTGCTGGCATGCCTTCCTCTGGTATAAGGGTACGAAAACACAGGGTATTTCAGAAGGCATTACATTCAAGAGGCATTGTTTTTAAACTGGGAGAAGATAAGAAGACAATATTATTTAAAAGTTCCACTGTGGATATCTACTCTTGAAGCTTTTTCTTATCCAATAATATATAAAAAGGAACAAACAGATATGCTGAGATGTTGAATGAAAAGGGTGAATTTAAATCTATGCAAGCGTTGGAAGTACAAGGTGTAAAAATGAATTGGTTTTCATATTTGCAAATACAATCTAGATTTGATAAAGATTTTAAAACAGAAGGTATTTATGATAAGATGACTGTTTTAGATAAAATTTTGATGGGTACGGATGAAAAGGTAATTAAAAAACTTTATGGACACTTATTAGAATTTAAATTGGAGGAAGAACAAGTTAAAGAAATGATGATTGCTTGGGGGGGAAATTTTGGATATGGAATTGATGACAATGTCAACTGCATATAAAGAAAATTTGTATAAGATGTTTTACAGGTGGCATCTACTCCCGGCGAGAATCACGAGAATGTTTAAGGATAAATCGGACAAATGTTGGAAATGTCATCAGATACCTGGTTCATATTAACATACGTGGTGGACATGCTCGGATGCAAAAGGATATTGGACTAAAATTCACACATGGCTGGAAAAAATGATAAAACAGCATATAAACTTTAAACCAGAGATATTTTTATTGGGAATCATACTGGAAATATACAATAAAGAACTGAAATACTTGATTGTAAATGTTTTAACAGTGGCTAGAATTGTATTTGCTAAGAATTGGAAAAATGAAAAAGTACCTATGCAGGAGGAAATTATCAAGAAAATTATGGACTCTGCTGAAATGAGTAAATTGACATTTGAAATTAGAGAACAAGAAGATAAACAATTTTATCTGATATGGGATTTGTTTTATCAATGGTTGGATAAAAAGATATGGTAATGTAATAGATTAGGAAATTTTACAACAGATATTTAATAGATTGATATTAATTATAATATAAACATATATAACCATTGGGTGAAAGTGTAATACAAATCTTATAATGGAAGTTAGAATATCTTGTATTAAATGATGAAATAAATAGATTAGTCATGAATGATTAATAACTGATAAATATATAAGCATATGTCAGATTGATAATATGAGAGTTTATATAAATTGTGAGTGATGACTATGAAAGGATAGCACAAATGATGTGTAACCAACTGACACACTGTACAAAATGGAAGGTGGTTTTATGTTTTTGTGGTATTTGTTTGTTTATGTTTATCTTAAAAAATAAAAATAAAAATAAATTTGAGAAGTCCGGCAAATCATAACAAAATTACAAGTTTATGCTAATAATCACACACACACACACACACACACACACACACACACACACTAAATAACTGCTGACATCTTCTAATGGGGAAAGTAATGTGGAAGGAAACGAGATATCATCCTTTCCTTCAATGCAAAAAAATACCCAACTTGCTGGCACATTTTAGCAATACAATCTTGAAAGCAATCAAAATGGAGTTCCATGCAAACCATTGGAGCACAAGTTGCTTGACCATGTATTAAGCCATGACAAGGCTGAATTGTTAACAGCTTCTGCTCAGATTCCACTTAGGTACACAAGTTCTTCTCATCAACAGCAGAAGTGATACAGATTCAAACATTGGAAACATTTATTTAGTGCATACTTTCACATATATTGAAGATGTGCTATTGAATACCATCATGAAGCACTGCTTCATCCGGGTGGCATAGGCTGGGTACTTTGCAACCTATGTAGGGTTTAACAGACCCATGTCACATTTTTAAAAACTCACCAACCACCTCCCTGTGGGAAAAATACCTTCATACTTTGGTCCTATGCTTGTTACACTTATATTCCTTGTAGCTCTTAGAAGCCCATGTGATTGTAAAATAAAATATGGTCCCAAAGTAGAAGAGCTCCCTACCTCTGGCTTCTGCAAATGCACCCAACTTCATAGAGACTTCATAAACTCATAAGTGCAAATAGATTGATGAGTAACACTAATATAAAATCAGATGCCACTAAAGCCAACTAGAAGATAGCAATAGCTAAAGAAGTCTACCAAATATTTAGTAATTCACAAATAACTGGACACTAAAGGGAGAGAAACAGAATGCAAAGAGGACTGAATTTTAGGAAAAAAACTGGACTATGATTAAAAAGCAATGTGCAGAACTTTGCTATGTTCCATCAACAAACTTTCTGTTACTGGAAGCAAAAACAGAAAGGCTCAGTTGGAAACTGGTGATAGAATTTCATCCCATCTTCTCCTTTATCCCTCTTTTCCACCTGATATGTACAGTACGTAAAAGGAAATTAAAATGTTTGCAGTTGGATTCAGCAGAAAGAAGAAGAGTATGTTTGCAAACCTCCATGACAATTCTGAAGCTTTGGAAAGAGCTTTTACTTCTTTAGACCACTGCATTGGAGCCACTTCAGTTAAGAAGTTATCTAGTCTCTATGTCAGGACTTGAGGCTATGACTGGTTAACAAGCAAAACTCAAGTCTGTATCTATTTACATTACAAGTAAAAAAAACGATGTTAAATTTTTTTTGTGGAGGTGGGGGATTTCTGTTCCATGGTCACCAAATGCTAAAAATACTGCTATCATTATCATGGTAGGTCACACTGTCAGCCAGATGTTTAGACTAGGTTATTATTGTTGTTACTATTACTATTGTTAAACATTATTTATAGGAATGTTTATTCTAATCTGTTTTTCCTCTGAGAAATTCAAAACGGCACATGTGCTCCTTCATCAACTCTTTTTAATTACCACATTTTTTACCCCTCACTTAAACTGAAAAATATTAATTGGCTCAAACTCAACTTCTGGCTAAGAAGCAAAACTGGGAGGGGGGACACATTTTTAAAATTTCATTGACACTATGCAATGCTGGAATATCAATATTTTCAGCTTCTAAAGCATGAGCTGATTTGGCTACAAAATAGGCCTGGATGTGGTAGATCCTGGATAAGAGACCATCAGGAAGCTAGACTATGAAGTTGACCAGCATCTTTGAAGACCAAAATGGCAGAGCATTTCCACAGTATTGCCAGGTGAATTATAGGTTTATAGTCATGTAGACCTCAAGAGCTGGATTCAAACTGAAGGCATCCTAACTTTTAAAGTAGAATGTATATTTTTTTCTGCCAATTTTTTGGGGAGGTTGGGAATGACAGAAATGTCCAGTAACATGATACAGTTGGCCTATTCTGTTTGCATTGGAAGGGGTTTGGAGGAGTCAAGGTGCAAAGTAAGTATTAGTTCTTACTTGGGGCTGCAATATATAGATTGTGCATTCTTCTAAAAGATTGGAGCACAAAGCTGTTCTAATTCCAGTTACTAAAAGGTTAAATTTCCTCTGATTAAAAATTATATTCAAGACAATTTCCCTGACCACAGATGTTTTATCAAACTGTCTTCCAAGTAAGTGAATGCAAGCCAAAGAGAGGTTATGTGTCATATGTGTTTTGTTATTCATTGCCAAAAGGCAAACAAAATACAAGTTCCAAAAACACACACAGCTAAAAAACATGGGGATTTTTTTATCAAAAGAACAAAATTATAAAAGAGGGAATTATGATCTTCCATGGATAGAAATCCAAAGCTGCAGATGACTGCTAGCAAAATCTCACAAGCTGACGAGCCTGTTTTCTGAAGCAAGAACTGGCTCAGGCATATGTTGAAATTGTAGTCCAAAACTTACTCTGTTATCTTGCTCAGTTTTTTTTTTAATTACATTTATATGCCGCCCTTCTCCGAAGACTCAGGGTGGCTTACAATTTTTGGAGCACAACCCAATGCGCTCAGCAATAGCCTTCATTCCATTGTATATGCCTGCTTATTACTAAGCGGCATTTTTACAAAGTCAGCTTATTGCCCCCAACAATCTTGGGTCCTCAATTTACCTACCCCGAGAGGATGGAAGGCTGAGTCAACCTTGAGCCTGGTGGGATTCGAGCCTACAGTAATTGTAGACAGCTGGATCTTAAGAGCAGGCATTTAACAGCCTGAGCCACCAAGGACCAGCAAGTTTCCTCTTGCTTAAGAATATAAGGAAGTAAGAAGAATCCTGATGGATCTGACCTTCTGTAGTTTAAAGTTCTGCTCCCTTAGGGGCCAACCAGAAGCCCTTGAAGGCAACTTCACCATCAGTTCTTATTCCTCTGTGACTTGAATTGAGGTGCTGGGTCAAGAGTATAAGGCACTCCTAGACCACATTAGCTGATACCCCACCACTTTTCTATACCGATTTTTATTTTGAAAAAAAAGAAAATCCTCTTTGTTTTCAGAAGGAGGGACTACTTTGGCACCTAACCCAGTGCTCATTCAGCTTTAGCCTAAAACTAACTCTGAATGTAATTCAGCTTTGCTATCCATCCTTATTAACAATACTAATATTATTTAATCTAGTCCTCTCTGAATGAATAATAATATTAAAGTTGAACAGGCATAATATGAGGATCAGTGTGCATCAGAGGTGGTACTCAGCAGGTTCTGACCAGTTCTGAAGAACCGGTAGCAGAAATTTTGAATAGTTCAGAGAACTGGCAAATACCACCTCTGACTGGCCCTGCCCCCATCTATTCTCTGCCTCCTGAATCCCAGCTGATTGGCTGCATCTTCTTTTGTTGCCCTGCACAGGAGAACGGAGCTGGAAAGCAGGTTAGTGGAGTGGGGAGGGAATGGAGATTTTACAGTATCCTTCCCCTGCCACACCCACCAAACCAAGCCCACCAAGCCACGCTCACAGAACCAGTAGTAAAAAATGTTGTATCCTACCACTGGTGTGGATGCTACCTTTATGGAAAACTGTTTTGAAAATATCCATAGCAGGAGTGTCAAACTTACAGCCCACTGGCTGGATGCATCATGCATAGGCCATGCCCCAAAGGCAAAAAATATTGTGATATATCATGTGACATCAATGTGACACTGTAAGTTTGACACCCGTGGTGTAGTGCTTGGTTAAGTCAAAGGTTCTGAAACATTTCAAATTATTCCCCAAAGAGCAGCTATTACAGGTATGTAACAATCCTAGGCAATGAGTTGGACTGCTGGGCACCTAGCATCAAATATTTCAGGACTTGGCTATTAAAAGTAGTGAGTTTCTAAATACTGTGTTGGAGTTTTCAACATAATACTAATCTGTCTCATTCTTCATTTTTCTCAATTTTTCTCTGTGAAAAAATTGATCTGTGGTCTCTCCATAGCTTTATCAGAGTTATTATGAGGTTATCATACATGCTAAGATATAACTGGTTGATATAAATACACTATCTCCTTTGTGCTGTGTTTTTGGATGAAGGCATGAATGAACATATATGAAAGATGAGGTAAATAAAACTTATTCCATTAAAGAAGTGATTCTTAAAAAGAAAAAAAATGTTCCCAAGTGAGCAATGGCCTTCAAAAGAAAAACATCAAGCTGGACCTGTGGAAGATTTGCTTAAAGTGGGTGAAATCTTGAGTATTCTTGAACTATCAGCTAGATTGAGTTATGTTGAACTGTAGGTTTCTTTCTTCAGTTCTCCAGAATGCAAATCTACTCTGTTAAGCTACTGAATTGGGGAAAAAGAGCCTTGGTAGCTCAGGCTGTTAAATGCCTGCTCTTAAGATCCAGCTGCCTACAATTATTGTAGGCTCGAATCCCACCAGGCTCAAGGTTGACTCAGCCTTCCATCCTCTCGGGGTAGGTAAATTGAGGACCCAAGATTGTTGGGGGCAATTAGCTGACCTTGTAAAAATGCCACTTAGTAATAAGCAGGCATATACAATGGAATGAAGGCTATTGCTGAGCATACTGGGTTGTATCCCAGAATTGTAAGTCCCTGAGTCTTCGGAGAAGGGCGGCATATAAATGTAATTTAAAAAAAGTATGGTTGTATGCAGCAGTGGGATTCAAATTTTTTACTACCGGTTCTGTGGGCATGGCTTGGTGAACGTGGCAAGGGAAGGATGCTGTAAAATCCCCAGTCAGAGGTGGTATTTGCCAGTTCTCCGAACTACTCAAAATTTCTGCTACTGGTTCTCCAGAACTGGACAGAATCTGCTGAATACCACCTCTGGTTGTATGTGACTAAAGTTTTCCAGTTTAGAAAGTGGATAATTAAACTTTTAAATTTATATTTCCTTCTATGTATGCTCAATCTTTGGATAAATAAGAACATGCAATAACCCTCCAAAGATTATGAAGCCCCCCTCTTTTTTACTTTACTTATGATATATTTGACATGATTAGTAGAATCAAGGACTAAGCAAGAAAGCAACTTAAGAAAGTGAAAATGTTTAAGTTAAAAGGGGAAAACAACAGAGACCATGCAAATCCCTATTAAAGATGGGAATGATCCCAAGGAGTCTGGGATACAGCAAACAAACATTGCTGGTAAAAATCACAATAGGAACCTCTAAATTGGAAAATAAAGAATTCACAACAAATGCCCCTGCCAGACTAAAAGAAGTAGAGCAATTGTTTGGGGGGAAAAACGTAGGTATACTGTATAAACCAGCTATGAAAAAGAAGCCAGGTTTGTAAGATGTCTGGAAGGACTGAGGGTTTTTCTGGGCTGGGAAACTCTTGAGGGAATTGGATGGGGACTTGTCATGGCAGTTTGGAATGTGTATAAGTGAGTAGAGGCACTTCTGTAAAAAGGGAAAGATGAGTTAGCTGCAGGCAGAACAGATTGTTGCAAAACAACAACAACAACCCACCTGCACTTGTGGTTCTAAGCCAGGGGTGTCAAACTTGATTTCATTGAAGGCCGCATCAGGGTTGTATTTGACCTGGGGGGAGTGGGGGAAGGGCGCATGCCCAGCTTGGTGTCACTCTTGTTGAGGGAGGCACCTGTGGTGGCCTGAGCACTCTGCCAGCAAAAATGGGCTCCCGAGCTCCATTTTTGGCCGCAGCAGCCTCCTGCAGCCCTTTGCCAATGAAAACATAGCTGGGGGCACAGTTCCATTTTCACTGGCAGAGGGCTGCAGGAGGCTGTCACAACCAAAAATGGAGTCTGCAAGGGCCACATATGGCCCTTCTGAGCTCTGTTTTCACTGGCAGAGGCACTGCGGGTTGGTCCTTCAGTGTTTCCAGGGTGGCCTTGTGGGCCAGATCTAAGCACCCCATGGGCCAGCTCCAGCTCCTGGGTGACTTTGACATCCCTGTTCTAAGCCAAGGACTACCTGTATGGGTTCTGGCATTCTTTCTAATCATTTTACCAGATGTAGTCATAAAAAAGCATCTACATTTTTTCCTGCATAATGAAATAAGGTGAGTGTGTGTGTGTGTGTGTGTGTGTGTAAAACTACATTTTCTCCCTAGGTTCTAGTCAGGATGCACGTACACACAGCCTGTATTTGTGGCTTTCTTTGAGAATTTAATCCAGGTAGGTATTTATGTGTTTTTTCTATATGTCTGTTCGATTGTATGTATGAACTGCACACAATCTGTTCAAGAACATGTGACCAAAAGGGAGGAGGCAAGGGATTAAAATGGAGTTGTTGGCAACATTCCAACAATTCATTGCCCCTCTGCTGTTCCAAGATTTCTTTTCCTAAAATGTTTTTTCTCCACAGCCTCAAGCTGGATCAGATCCAATTTCAAACTTGATTTTTCTTTTGCTGTCTTTACCTTTCACCCTGAATTTCATCCCATTCTGCATTGTTTTGAGAGAAGTATCTTGCTGTCAGACAAATGGAATTCTCAAGTCAGAAAGAATTATAAAAAAACCACCACCACCTAAACAAAGTAGTATCTAAATCATTTTTAATGTCAGGATTTATTGAAATTTTTATTTCAAAATATTTCGAATGGATTAGATCACAGTTACTAGGGAATGAATTATTGCATTATGAAATTTGTTGTAACCCATAATTAAATTATTGTGCAATTTACTGTACTGCATAATAACTGTAATAGGGTTTTTCTGAAACATGGTTCTTTTTATTCTAAAAGACAGAAGTCTGGAAGACTCAGCCTATAGACCTGATTGCATTTCCTGCCATGGTGAAACGGCTTGATCATTATTGCTGCTATTACATGTTTTCCTGGGGATGCCTTAAATCGCATCTTCCCCAAAACTCTAATGTGTGAGACAGGACTCCTACGGTTTTGGGTTGTTGTTTTTGTTGTTGTTTCAAAATAAAACTAAAGAATGTGGGGAAAAATGAAGTAGTCTCTAATGTCTAACATTAAGGCTAGGAAAAGTTATCCTTTCCCTCCTTCCTTTTGGGGAGATAAGGCAATCTCAAAAGTGATCAATAAAATTAATCTTTATTTTTTTAAAAAGCAAACATGTAAAAACATTCAGCAGCAAACAGGATTAAAAAATAAATCCAGATTGTACCATTTATCCCATATCCGATAGTAATCTGTATCCTCCTTCCCATTAATTTTGAGCGTCAGCCTCTCCAATTGGTCACACTCATAAGTTTTTTGGTACAACTGGGTAGAAAAGGGAAAATTTATGCAGAATAAATGAACCTAAGAAACATAATATAATAATATAGTAATATAATATAAATGAATTAAAAGAAGTGATGGGGAAACTAAAAGCAGAAATTAAAGCAGATATTTCTAAAGTAGAGGAGAAAGTTGGAATAACACAACAGGCCTTGGAGAAAAATGAAGCAACAATAAAAGAAGTAGAGAAAAGGACAGAACGAACTGAAAGAAAATTGGCAAGGGTAGATGAACAACTAAAGAATGTGAGTAAAGAAATGGAGGACTCACGTGTGTACCTAGAGATGGACAAGGCTGCTACATACTTGAGATTCCAGAATATAGTGGAATCAAGAGAAGAAGAACTGGAACAGGTAATGGCAGAAATATTGACGGGACTATTGGAAAAGGATAAAGACGACATTTTGAGAGTTTGATGAAGTTTACAGAGTTAGTACAAATTATGCAAGATGTCACAAATGCCCAAGAGAAGTCCATATACAATTTGCGAGAAGGAGTGTCTGGGATATCATATACAAGACATCAAGAGAAGAATCAATCACATATAAAGGTAAAGAAGTCTTGGTTCTCAAACAAATACCAAGAAGAGTAAGAGAACAAAGATGAGATTATAAATTCCTAGTGGCCCATCTAAATAAAAAAGGAATTATATTTAAATGGCTAATCCCAGAGGGGATGTTAATTTCATGGGAGGAAAGGAAAATTAAAATAGATTCTATGGAAAAGGCCCAGGAATTTTATGATTGGTTGGTAGGTCTGGAAGAACAGAGTAGTAAAGACGATTTGGAAACGAACTCTTAAGAAGATCGAGACCTTCTAAGAACTAGAGATGAATCTTTAGGAAATCAAGGATTTACTCATCACAACAAGAAGGAGAAGAGGGTAAGACATTCTCTCAGTTACATAGAGAAACCGGTGCAATCACAAGACAAAGATCAAGATTTAACTAAATAATGGAAGAGGAGAGGAAAATACTCTCAATCAACATAAACGGCCACAACTCTACAACAAAAAGGAGAAAGATACTAGCCAAATTAATTAAACAAAATGTAGATATAATATGTCTACAAGAAACTCATATAAAAAAGTCAGATGAAAAATATTTAGAATGCCCTAGGGAAACTATATACCGCACCGGCAGATTTGGGGAAAAAGAAAGGGATTGCTGTGTATGTCAAAGATGATATGAAGGTAGACTTAATAAACTCTGGTTATGCAAATTTGGATTAACTCCATTCCAATCATATTACTGGTAATTTATGCTCCAAATGGAGATCAA
Source organism: Naja naja (assembly GCA_009733165.1). NCBI lineage: Eukaryota > Metazoa > Chordata > Lepidosauria > Squamata > Elapidae > Naja > Naja naja. Next base: position 198,701,641 of record CM019148.1, on the reverse strand, counting down.
AAAGAGTTTTTTAAACACCTATATGGAAAAATAGTAGGATTAGAAAAGAGAAACATCTGTTTCTTAGGGGATTTCAATGCCATTGTTGACTATCAAAAAGACCACAGTGGAGGGAGGAATACAAAGAAAAAAAGACAGTTACCAAAAATATGTATGGAAATGATGACAGAATTAAATTTGATAGATATATGGAGAAGGCTAAACCCCGATAAAAAACAATTTACATTTTATTCAAACCCACATCAAATATGGACATGAATCGATATGGTATGGATGAATGGGGAAATAGCAAATGAATTAAAAGGGATTGAAATCCTACCCAATGAATGGGCAGATCACAATCCGATTCAGATACTCTGGAAGGGCAGGAAAAAACCAAAGAAAAGGTGGGCGTTGAATACCCAGCTAATTAGAGAAAAAGGATATATAGATAGACTTAAGGACGAATTAGCCTACTTCTTAAAGGAAAATAACAATGAAGAAACCACGAAACAAAACATATGGGACACAATGAAGGCAGTAATAAGAGGTATAACAATCTTGTATACTGCCAAGAGAAATAAAGAAAAACACACCCAACAAAATAAACTACAACAAACAATTAAGGAGTTAGAAACTCAATTACAGAATCCCCCAAAGGATCTAAGATTACAAAATCAGATGATAGTAACTAAACACAAATTAAATTTAATTGAACAAGAGGGAATGATCATAAATTTGAACACAACTAGACAGATATATTTTGAACATGCCAATAAGCCAGGGAGATGGCTGTCATATAAACTTAAAAAAGGGAAAGAAAAAAGACTAATTTACCAACTAATAGATGGAAATGGTGATGCCCGACATGGGATAGAACAGAAAAAAGAAATCACCCATAAATGTTTTAAAGATCCATATGAAAAAGAGGGAGTAAATGAGGATATGATAAGAAATTACTTGGACAAAGCAAAGGATAAAACAATTGGGGAAGAGATGAGAGAACTATTAAATAAAGATATTACTTGGGCGGAACTGAAAATAGCAATAGAAAATTAAAAAAAAACAGTAAATCCCCAGGACCAGATGGGATTCCTGGGGAACTTTATAAGGCATTAGGAGAACAAATAGGACCCCTCATGGTGGAAGTTTGTAACAATGTCTTGCTTGCAGCCAGGATGCCAGACTCATGGAGGGGAGCATTGATTTCACTGATCCCAAAGGAGGACTTGGACCCCAGAAACATACAAAATTACAGGCCAATTTCCCTGCTAAATACTGATTGTAAGATATTTGCAACCATTATATCAAATAGATTAAAGAGAATTTTGAATGAATATATACACAAAGATCAAAACGGATTCCTCCCAAACAGGCAAATTAGGAATAACTTAAGAATAGTTTTCGATGTTTTGGAATTTTATGAAGCCCATCCTGAAAAACAAATAGCCCTTATGTTTCCAGATGCTCAGAAGGCTTTTGACAATTTAAATTGGCAATTTTTAATTCAACAAATTTATAATATGAATTTAGGCACCAAATTTGAAAATATTATAACTACTATTTACACCACACAAGAGGCAAATATTATAGTTAATGGGGAATACACACGACCAATAAAGATAGAGAAGGGAGTTAGACAGGGCTGTCCTCTCTCACCCCTGCTCTTCATATTAGCTTTGAAAACATTACTAACTCAAATTAGACAAAACTCAGGTATAAAGGGATTAAAGGTTAAGAAAGAAGAGTATAAGTTGCAAGCATTCACTGATGACATGGTTTTCTTTATTGAGGAACCAATAGAGAGTGGACAAGAACTGATGAAGAAATTAGAACAATTTGGAGCAGTGGCAGGACTTAAAATCAACAGAGAGAAAATGAAATTAATGACCAAAAACTTAACAGAAAAACAGAAATTAGATTTAGAAAAGGAAATGGGAATTCAAGTGACAAAGAAGATCAAATACTTAGGAATATGGTTGACAGCACACTGCAAGACGTTAAAGGAAAACAATTATGATAAATTAATGCAACAGGTTAAGAAAGACTTAGAAATATGGGGTAACCTACAACTTTCGCTATTAGGTAGGATTGCTGCCATCAAAATGACTATTCTCCCAAAATTCCTTTACATATTTCAGACGATACCAATTAAAATTCATAAAAAATACTTTGTGGAACTCAATAGGACCATCTTAAAATTCATTTGGCAAGGGAAAAAACAGAGAATAAATTTAAAGGCAATGCAGGATATGAAGAGCAGGGGCGGGATGGCACTCCCAAATTAGGAGCTGTACCACAGTGCAGCCTCCCTAGTATGGTTGAAAGAATGGGTGAATTTAAAGAACAAGAGAATATTAGTCCTAAAAGGTCATGATCTACAGAGGAGGTGGCATGCTTTTTTATGGGATATAGGGAAAACTAGTCAGAAATACTTTCATAAACATCTAATTAGAGATGCCCTCCTGATCAATTGGAAGGAAGGAAGAAAAAAACATTATTTAAAGATCCCGATCTGGATTTCAACTATGGAGGCAATGATACACCCTAACAATTTGGATATTACTAAGATGATTAAATATAATGACTTATTGGATTTGCAAGGAAATTTGAAATCATGGCAGGACCTCCAAGATCAGGGACTACAAATTGACCGTTGGGCATATCTTCAAGTTCAAAATAGATATAGACAGGACAAAAAAGAATTCAGAATTTACAATAGACCTCAGCAATTGGATACAATTCTCTTAGGCCCGGACAAAAAAAAATATAACAGAAAGTTATAATTATCTATTAGAGACAGAATTAGAGGAAGAAATAGCTAAAGGAAATATGATAGCCTGGAGTAGGAACATAGGATGTAGTATTACACTAACAGAATGGGAGAAGGTCTGGAATAGAAATAATAAAATCACAAAATCGGCATCTTACAAAGAAAACGCTTACAAAATGTTTTACAGGTGGCACCTTCCCCCTTTGAGATTAGCCAAGATGTACCCCAATATGAGTCTGAATTGCTGGAAATGTAAAAAAAAAGGAGGGATCATACTTCCACATGTGGTGGTCCTGTACAGAAACACAAAAATACTGGCAGAGAATTAAAACATGGCTGGAGGAAATGACAAAAGAACAGATTGAATTCAAACCAGAGTTCTTCCTATTAGGGATCCTTAACAAACAATTCCCCAAAAAAGCAAAGTATATAATGTTACATATATTGACAGCAGCTAGATTGGCTTTTGCACAATGTTGGAAACAACCTCATACACCATCAGAGGAAATGATTATTCAAAAAATAACAAATTGTGCAGAAATGGATAAATTAACCCTAGAATTAAAAGATAAAGCAATTTTTTAATTAGATGTTTTAAAGGGATAGGGAGGGGGTGGGTAACCAATTCGGGAGGGTACCTGGGGTGGTTCCACTGAAGCAAATTTTGGGTTGGTCCAGGCCAGAATTGGGTCACGGCGGGGCTGAGCTGGGTGAGGGGGCCCTTGGGGCACGTGGGGACAGGGTGGGAATTGCAATCTCCAGGGTGATTGGATATGGCAGGAGGGGAGGAGACAGAGGGCAGAATCATACTTTGGGAATGCGCCCCCACTATTTGCGAGTGGTGGTGCACTCCGACCCTCAGGTTTCTGCCCGCTCCCCTGGGGACTCAGGAAGTTAGGTCCCTGGGCTTAGGTTGGTGTATGTGAATGCCAGGTCCGTGGTCAACAAGTCACCCCTCCTCCGTGAACTTATTGAGGAGGAGGCTGCAGACTTGGCTTGCATCACAGAGACCTGGCTGGGACCGGAGGGAGGAGTCCCTCTTTATGATTTATGTCCCCCAGGTTTCCGGGTGCTTCACCAACCATGAGCCCAGGGTAGGGGCGGAGGGGTGGCCATAGTTATTAGGGAGACCTTACTTCCAAGAGAGGTCACTGTCCTGCAGATAGGTGGGTGTGAGTCTCTTCTCCTGAGGTTGGGCCTGGGGGGTCAGTTGGGCCTGTTGCTTACATACCTGTCCCCTAGCTGTGTGGCAATGGCCCTACCCAAGCTGCTTGATGCTCTCTCAGAGGTTGTGGTGGAATTCCCCGGGCTTTTAGTTCTGGGGGATTTCAACCTGTCTTCTCTGGGGCAGGCGTCGGGTCTGGCTTGAGAGTTCATGGCTTCCATGGCAGCCATGGACCTGACCCAGGTGATTCAGGGCCCTACTCACGAGGGGAGAACATGCTTGACCTTGTTTTTATCTCAGGGCAGTGGTGTAGTGATCTGGGGGGGGGCTTACCAACTAGTCAACCCCTGTCATGGACAGATCATTATCTCCTGCGGCTGGTCTTCCAGCAGGCCATCCCACGCTGCTGGGATGTGGAACCAATTAGATGGTTCTGCCCCGACGCCTGATGGACCCTGAGAGGTTTCAGACAGCGCTGGGGTTCTTGCCCACTTCCCTTGTCCACAGCTTGGCCAAGGCCTTGGTGTCCGCCTGGCAACAGGCAGCCTCGGGGGCCCTTGACTGGGTTGTCACCTTGTGGCCCCTCCCTTGCCATAGATCCCAGTTGGCTCCCTGGTTTTCGGGGAGCTCCGGGAGATGAAGCATCGAAGGAGGAGCCTAGAGAGCAGGTGGAGGTTGAGCCACTCCAAATCTGACCATGCCCAGCTAAGAGCCTATATTAGGACTTATCTGGTGGTGATGAGAGCGGCGAGATATGCTTACTTCTCCATGCTCATTGCATCAGATGATCGCCCAGCCGCCCTGTTTAGGGTCACTCATTCCCTCCTACATCGAGAGGTGAGGGAGGACCCTTTGCAGGGTAGAGCAGAGGAATTTAGTCAACATCTGTCGGATAAGGTCACTCAGATTTGGGCCGGCTTGGACTCGGACTGGCAGGGGTCGGATGACGGGGTGACGATGAGTCTGGCCGATACCATCTGGGCTGAGTTTGAGCCTGTTTCTCTGGATGAAGTGGACAGGATCAGGCAGAGGCTGCGCTCCACCATGTGTTTATTGGACCTGTGTCCTTCCTGGTTGGTTTATGCCTCCAGGGAGGTTACACGTATCTGGGTCCAGGCAGTTGTCAATGCTTCTCCAGGGGAGGGTTCCTTTCCCACCACCTTGAAAGAGGTGGTGGTGAGGCCCCTCCTCAAGAAGCCTGCCTTGGACCCAGCCATTTTGAATAACTATCGTCCTGTCTCCAACCTTCACTTTTTAGCGAAGGATGTTGAGAGTCTGGTGGTTCAGCAGCTACCGATGTTTCTGGAGGAAGCCGATTACCTGGATCTGTACCAATCGGGCTTCCAGCCCAGACACAGCACGGAGACAGCATTGGTTGTGCTGATGGATGATCTCTGGAGGGCTTGGGACAGGGGTTTTTCCTCTGTCCTAGGGCTATTAGATCTCTTGGCAGCTTTCGATACCATCGACCATGGTATCCTATTGCGGCGGCTTGAGGGGTTGGGAGTGGGGAGCACCATTTTACAGTGGTTCTCCTCCTACCTCTCAGGCCACTCACAATCGGTGTTGACAGGGGGGCAGAGGTCGAGCCTGAGGCCCCTCACTTGTGGGGTGCCCCAGGGGTAGGTCCTCTCACCTCTCCAGTTTAACATCTACATGATGCCACTGGGTGAGATCATCCATGGTTTTGGGGTGAGGTATCATCAATATGCGGATGATACCCAGCTTTACATCTCCACCCTGAACCATATCAGTGATACTCTCCCCATGATGTCCCATTGTCTGGATGCAGTGTGGATCTGGATGAGGAGGAACAGGCTTCGACTCAACCCAGCTAAGACTGAGTGGCTGTGCATACCGGCATCTCGGATTACTCAGGATATACCATCTTTGGTCATGGGGAGAGAGCTGTTGCCCCCCATGGGCAGGGCATGCAACCTGGGTGTCCTCCTGGATACTCAGCTCAGTTTGGAGGAGCAGGTGGGAGCTGTGGCCAGGGGGGCATTTGCCCAGGTGTGGCTGGTTCACCAGCTGCGCCCTTACCTGAGCTGAGATGCCCTACGGACAGTCACTCATGCACTCATCACTTCCTGAATTGACTACTGCAATGCTCTCTACATGGGACTGCCCTTGCGGACCACCCAGAGGTTGCAGCTGGTGCAGAATGCGGCCGCACGGGCTGTGATGAGGGTGTCCCGATACTCCCATGTTACACCCCTCCTGCGTGACCTGCATTGGTTGCCGGTTGCCTTCCAGGTGAGATTCAAGGTATTGGTAACAACATACAAAGTCCTACATGGCTTGGGTCTGGGGTATTTGCTGGAGCATCTCCTGCCGGCATCACACTCAGTCGCCCGGTATGCTCCCACAGGCAGGGTCTCCTTGGGGTACCGTCGGTTAGACATTGTCGATTGGCGGTGCCCAGGGGTAGGGCCTTCTTTGTGGGAGCACCCACCCTGTGGAACTAACTCCCCTTGGCCCCTGATCTCTGCTCCTTCCGCCATGACCTGAAGACCTGGCTTTTTCAACAGGCCGGTCTGGACTGACCGGGGAGGTTTGTTTTAGAGTTATTTTAATTAATTTTAATTTTATTATTTTATTTTATTAGGCTTGTAATTGTTTAATTGTTTTTTATTGTAAATTTTGTACTGGGTTTTTTATTGTTAGCTGCCCTGAGTCCTTAGGGAGAGAGGGCGGCATACAAGTCTAATAAATTATTACATTATTATTATTATTATCAATGTACTATGAGAGCTGGAACTGCTGGTACGAATGGGTAGATCAAAGATGGGCAATATAACATTATATAGAAGAGGATAATTTATAATGGTAGTGGTAATCATATACTCGTATTAAGGATTATTAGTGAATATGGCATAAAATGAGGATAGAAATAATAACCCACAGACTGTCGAGGACAAACTTGATTTTAATCATTTTTTGATTTTTTCTTTATTCTTATTGCTTTTTTTCTTTTTATCTTCTTTACTTCTTTATTCTGTTTCTCTTCTTCCTCTCTATATTTGTGTATGTATTGTTTGTTTATTTAATTGTAAAATTAATAAAGTCTTTTTTTTAAAAAGAAACATATTATAATGTATAAGAAATAACAAAGGTCTTAAATTTCCTTTTCTCTTTCATTATTATTTCTATCTATTATAGTTTTTTTTAGTCATCACTTAAATAATATGAAGGTATTATTAACTTAATAATAGTTATAAACCAATGATAGGAGAAGTAGAGTATTGTGTTTAGGATGTGATAGTTAATGAAGCATCAGGTATTAGTTAATATGGACTATTAGGACTTATCAAATTTGATATCAGATGTAAAGAGTAATGTGTTATTTAAATACTAGTGTTTCTGTAGTTTTTAAATTTGTATGTTTTTAATTCTTGTAAATAAAGTTGTTTTTTAAAATTAAAAAAAATCCAGATTGCAACTTCAAAGTATTGCACCTAAAAAAAATAAAGAGAAGAATACAAGGTTTGGGGCAACCACATAATTACTTAATTATATGAACAGGAACCTCAGCTGTCAAGAAACTCCAAGTGACATAAACCATACGGTTATTGAGTTTGTACAGAGACAATAAATGCCAGAAACAAAATTCTAAAGTTAAGCAAAGATAACAAAATAAATTAAACTTAACATATATTTCCTAGCTAGATTTGTTTCCTCTTTCTTAGGATGGCCTGATTCCTGAAGCTAAACTACCCTGCATTTAAAAAAAAAAAAACCCTTTTTTTTAGCTTTTTGAAGATTTTCCTTTCATCATGAGCCCAGAAGGATGTTCTTTCTTTTTTTATAACTGAGCACCCAGCTTCTTTCTTTATCCTCAATAGGAACAAAAGTTTTACCAGCAAGCAGACAGGAAAAATAAACTTTCTACCTATGTCATTACAAGCCATATCTGAGGTGGGAGTATTAAGACCCTGGTTGAAAAAAAAGAGGCATGTATATTCTCTATCTGAGAGGCAAGCTGCAATTCTTATAAATAGCAGTATTCCACTATTCGAGGGGCTGCCAGTGCTACCACAAAAAGGAGGGGGCTCCAGAAGCTCCAGAAGGCAAGGCAAGAAATAATGGATGGAAACTAATCAAGGATAGAAGCAACCTAGAACTAAGGAGACACTTCCTAACAGTGAGGACAATTAACCAGTGGAAAGCTTGAAGCTGTGGCTGCTTCACCACTGGAGGTTTTTAAGAAGAGACTGGACATTCACTTGTCTAAAATGCTATAGGGTCTCCTGCTTGAGCAGGGGCTTGGGCTAGAAGACCTCCAAGGTCCCTTCCAGCTCTACTCTGATTGGCTGCTTGGTTGTTTGGTTGACTGAAATACAAAGTGGCATTCACAACCCGGTTTTCAGCTTGCTCTTCTGTAGCAATGAGTTAGCTCACTTTAAATAGTCTCATAGTTTCTCTTAGCAGATAATTTGGAAACTTCTCACTGCTCTCTCTCTCTCTCAAGAAATCAGATTTCAGGACACTGAAATTTCCCTTGAAAAGTGGTCTCCTCTTTATGATTTTTCTAGTCATTTGCCAGTGGTTTCTGCCAACAGCCAAGAAGAAATTTTGTCACTGAAATTTTCATTTCTCTTTCATTTTCTTGCTGTTCCATAGACATTTCTTTATGACCTTTCTTAGTCTTTTTCTCTCTCTAAAAAGTTGAGCCTTTTTAAAAATGTTCATACAATGACAAAACAATGGAACTGGAAGGACCCTTTCTACCACTTGGACCAACTTAACAGTAAGATTTGGACTTGTCAGTTGAATTGGATGAGCTAAACAGTCTTTCTAATTCTGTGGTTTTGTGATTGTATGGAAGTTTTAAAAATAGCCCTGCTTTCTGGGCAATTTGTTCCACTGTTAAATTGCTCTGACCCACTGTTAATATTTCCCCTCCTAACATTCAATGCAAATCTTCTTTTCTCTAAAATCCATTGATCCATGTTGTATATTCTTGAATGGTTTATTTTTAAAAACAAACCAAAACTCAGATCTTCTAAGTGTTATCCTTTGAGATATGTGAAAGGCTACTTAAGGCTAATTTGCCAGATTCTTTCTATCTCTCCCCAAAGAATCTGGAAAATTCACTGCCCTGCTCAAACCTATTCTGAGAACCCATTTGGTCTAGTAGTAAAGGCATCAAGCCTTAGAAACTGGGAAACCATGGATTTTATTCCCACTTTAGGCAAGAAGCTAACTGGCTGAACTTGGGACAGTCACTCTGTCACAGCCCTAGGAAGAAAAAGGCAATGGCAAACCAATTCCAAAAATGCCACCAAGCAGGGACTTGACCAGGCAGTCACCTGGTCACCAACACTGACTACGTTGATGTGGTCGTGAAGTTTGTGAGCTTTTTGAAGGACTATAGTTATTCCAGAGGTTCAACCATACTGGACAGGTCCCATCAGAGAAGCTAGCTAAAGAGTGCCTTTCCCATAAACAGTATGCTGAGATTGCCTAGTCATTGCCTAGGTCAACAATGATTGTGTTAGGTGATGGAGTTCCAGGACATCTGATGACAAGTGTTTCACAAGACTCAGAATTGTTGGCTGAGCAACTGGACCAGAAAATGCAGAACTGCTGGAATTAAAGTTGTTTACCAGTTGCAAATATGCAAAGCTGAAAACAAACAAATAGTTACAAATAAAATACAATGGGAAGATATATGAAAAGAATGTGCCAGTTCTGGGAATAATAAGGTCCAGAATCAAAAATAACAGAACAGAGGCTAGAAGAGCAACATCGATTTATAATGAAATAAAGCAATTGCAGAAGTAGAATTTGAAGAACTGCAAAGGTCTACCCAGCCAAAGAAACTGAAGCATTCCCAGAATCCATTTAGACTGCAGACTATAGAAGCAAACTAGGGGGAGTCAACAATAGAGGAAGCCTTCATAGTTATTGAATTGATAGTTACGGAATCATTTTAATGCTAAAATCAGGCACCTTCAGACCAAAGTTCTGTAAAAAAAAAAGAAGAAAAATGGAAACAAAGAATAACTGAGCATCTAGAACAGCACAAAAACAACAGAATAAAGTTGCCTGCAGTGAAACATATTCCAAAGAAACAGCTAGTACAAGTATTAAAAGGTATCAATACTGACATATCAAGCAAAAGCACCAACTCATTCCAAAAAACCCCAAACAATTAATATATACCACAATTGCAGTTATAACTGACTACCTTGGGTGCAAAATGACCAAACAAGAAAAAAAAGCCAAACAATGCACCACCAGGATGGAAGATCAAACTGAAAAATAAGATGAGCATGCTAAAATCAGATTTAAGTGAGCTGGAATAGATGAAAGAAAAGAAGTTGAAGAACAAAAAGACCATAGAACGTCTGATCAAAAAATATCACTCAGAAACAAGAAAGCCTTGGAATTAATAAAACAAAAAATAACAGCTACAGCCAGGAAAACTAGCAAATACCGGTATGGAGCTCAAATTGCACACTATAGGCAGAAACTACAATTTCATTCAAATCAGAAACATTTCTACAATCCATTAATGAAGAGACTTCAATGAAACAGTTAACAGATAATATGGCCATGAAAAAAGATTTCATCAAAATGATTCTAATTTATGTAAAGCAGGCATTCATCTCTCTGAGAAAATAGATGAATACCTAAAGAAACAAAATCTACTCAGATTACAGATGAAAAGAGACAGATTATGAATGGACCTATTGCAACAAGGGCAGTTTCCTACACTACAAAAATGATTAAATCAGGAAAAATCCCTGGATCAGGTGGATCACTAGGTTCTTATTGTAAATGTTTTGAGGATAAATTTTTACAACTTTTATAATATATGATGAACTTTATTTTAGAGGGAAGAAAGAGATGCCAGAGAGTTGGAAAGAGGCCAGAATAGCACTACTACTTAAAGAGGGACAAGATTTGACTAACAAGAAATGAAAGGGTGAATCATACTCATTGGAATGCAATCTGCTTTGGACATTGTAAGAGTCTAGAATGCAAATTACCTAAACCATTTCAACAGGAGAAGCCTTTCTGCACCTGACTTTGTAGGCTGTGTCTGGGATGAGATTTGATTTTTCTTGCGCAAAATTATACTAATCAAAGATGTGTTGGCCCTACTATATAAAGTTTAAATCTCCATTTCTCATTCCCAGATGTGTTTTGGCATCTCTAACTACTTGGAAGAGGTAATAATTATTTTGTGAATGTATTCGCATGTCTTACTGTTTAGGTTGCTTTTCCATCTCCCATTTTTTCATTCATGTACAGATTCAGGTTTCCCCTTTCTTCAAACACATTTTAGACATCTTTCTAAAAAAAAGAGTTCTGTTTAGATAGTTTCTCATGCTGGTCGGAAAGAATTTTCCTGAAATCCTTGGCTTAGTCTAGTTTTTGGAGATGAACCATCTCCTCCAGGCAAACCATCCCAGGTGCTCTATCATTTGCAGCATCTTAAGCTCTGCATCTATGGTTTTTTGTCACGAAGAAATGCAACCCCTAGGACTTCATAAGTACTTTTATTTTGAAAGACAAAATTCTCAACTTTCCAGCTTCTTTACAAGTGGGTATTTTCCTGACTTCCATTATGAAAATTGTTTGCTGTTTTCTTTCTATTTTTTTCTTCAGCTGCTCAAGTTGATTGACCTTTCTCTCTCTCTCTCTTTCATGGAAACTCACTACTCTATGACCACAGTTAAGGATGAGGAGAAAGCTGTCTAGGTGTATCTCTGGATAGTATAAAACTAACCTGTGCAAGGACTTGTGAAGTGGCTCTTTGTAACTCACAGAAAGAATATTTATTACAGGAATTACATGCATGGGGCTTAGGCAAAGCCTAGTTCCTAGCTTGCTACATCAGGCAGAACATACTTGGAAAACATAGGCAGAAAAAAGCACCCTGAGATTTTGAGCCTCACAGACAGAGCAGCCACAAGTGATTAATAAAGAGGGCCTACAGGAAATTCCTCACTCTCTACTCCAAAGGTCCCCATACTAGACAACTTTAAGACTTGTGGATTTCAACTCCCAAATTCTTCAGCCAGCTGGCTGGATAATTCTGAGAGTTGAAGTCCACAAGTCTTAAAGTTGCCAAGTGTGGAGACCTCTGCTCTACTCAGCATTGTGTCTGAAGTTGTTCTTTGAGCAGACCCTGTCACAAAACACATGTCACAAGCCAATAGGATTGGCAAGCACACACTGTTTTGACCCAAGCCAGTAGGATTGGCAAGCACGTATTGTTTCAACTACCACAACTCTTATTTCTGCAGGACATGTTTAGCTCCTCTGCCTTGCAGAATTTACTCACCAATTTCTTGTTCTGTAGGGTGTTGCTATAAAATCATTAATTGCCTTTGTATCAGCCATTATGCAGGCCTCTGTAAAAGCTGAGCAAAGTTAGCAGCAAAGAACAAAGCCGCACTGTCTATTTGTTTTTACATATCTTGTTCCAACCATGTAGCCACAGAATGTAACATCTTTGCTCCACACAAATTGTAACTACCTTGCTTGCTTCTCGCACACAAACTGTAAGAACCTTGTTTGATGCTCGCATAACTTCTGCATTACATTTCACCAGTAACTAGATAGCGCCTGCACCCACCACTGATAAGGTGGCTAACATGATTGATATATCAGCAAAAGTTACATGCTTGTTACAGCCGCTTTTCTTCCCTTCATTATATCACAATAACCAAATATGGTATTAAGTGTAATATGTAACCAATAAGAATGAGCTTCTTGTACTGTAACTGCTTGCAGCTACAGTACAAAACCTAATAGAAAACCTAATAAAAGGGGCTGAGTCCACCTTTCGGGGCTCTCTCACCCCATGACAGAACTGGAGAGGTTTTGTGTGGAATTGGCTCACCGTGGGAGGCCCACCGGGCAAAGGGTAAAGTATTCCCTCAACTGGTGACCCCGACGTGATCTGTAAAACAATGGATACGTCTTGGACCGCTCATCTCACCGGCTGGATGTGCCAGCTGCAGCTCGGGGGACCGCTGCGGACTAGCGACTACCCTTCTTATCGTGAGTATGGGCGGAAAATTCTCTAAGTCACAGGCAGCGCACCTGAAAGAACTTAGGGAGTTAACCAAAAGTTCAATTGTGCTTATCAAAAATCAAGGGAAAACTTTACCTTTACCCTCAAAAAAAGATTTGGTCGAATTACTGAGTTATGTTTATGCTAATTGTCCGGCTTATCCGGAAAGGGGTTCGCTCAAGGTGTCAGTATGGATAAAATTGGGAACTCATTTCCATGAACACCCAAGAGCCCCACCCAAAATTTTAATGACATGGCGAATTATCATGGAATGTCTAATGATTCACCATAAATTCGATGTTCCTTAAGATCTATGCCTTCCCCAATAACTGAGAGATTTATTGTGGGAATGATCAGTGTGTGTGTGTAAACCTCAAAAGTTTTGTTTTCCTCTGTGTCTTTGTGTGTGGGTGTGTGGGTGCGCGCACATGTGTGTGTCTAAGACTTTGTGTGTCCTAGAGGTAACTGTTGCAACTGTTAAGTGTCTCTGATCCCTTCAGATATTAAATTTAAATTGTTAAGAATTAAAAACACTGAGAGATTGTCTTCTTCTGGTCTGATCTGGCCAACAGAGTTAAATTTTCTCTCCTCTCTGTGCTTTTAAGAAAAACCCAGGGTTATTAATGAATGTTCTAAGTTCATTTACAAGAAAAGTTTCATTCTTGCATTTACTGTGTGTTTAAATGCTTTTACCTGTTCATCCTTTTCCTGAAGCATTTGAATCCAGTTCTTTCCCTTTCTCATCTGTTGTGTCTCTATTTTGTTGAAACTGATTTATCTGTTTAGTAACTGCAATACTGATGTGTTATTTTTCTTTCTCCTGAAACCATACCTGCAAGCTATCTCCAAACCCCCTCTCTAATCCTTTTAAGACAAAAACGCCACCACAAAAATCTGCGCAGCGTGCTGAATTGGCCGCTGCAATTTTGGCTTTTCAGCTTTTTTCTAAAGTCCCAATTAATTTGATTCTTGATAGCTTGTATGTTTCTCAAATTGTTTTAACAATATTTGGCTCATACCTATCACCATCTATTGAACCTGATTTATTGGCATTATTTTGTACTCTGCAGTCCCTAATCGCAGAACGAAATTGTCCATTTTTTGTCGCTCATATTAGGAGCCACCAACCTTTCCCTGGTGTGCTCCAAGAAGGTAACAATAGGGCAGATGATGCAGCCGTGCATTTGATCTTGCCTTTACAACCTGTAACACCTTGGGAAAGCCACTCATATTTTCATCAAAATACAAAAGCTCATTAAACAATTTGGTATTACAGCTGCTGAGGCAGCGGCCATACGGCAGCAATGCCCCACTTGCAGTCAGCAGGCTATTGCTATTCCTATGGGAGTCAACCCCAGAGGCACACAGGCCTGCCAAATATGGCAAATGGATGTTACCCAATATGCTCCTTTTGCCCCCTGGAAATATCTACATGTTTCCATAGATACATTTTCAGGGTTTATTATGGCCACTCCTCAGAGAGGAGAAGCCTCTAAACATGTGATCAACCACTGTATTCGAACCTTTGCATCATTGGGACGCCCAAAAGAGCTAAAAACTGATAATAGTCCTGCGTACACAAGCTCTGCCATGTCAGAGTTTTGTAATCAATGGGATATTATCCACAAATTTGGAATACCTTACAATAGCCAGGGCCAAGCCTTGGCAGACCGCGCTAACCAGACACTTAAACATGCACTCAATCGATATTTGAAACAGGGAAAAATCCCCTGGCCTCCCAGCGATACAAAATACCCTGGACCTATGCTTATATACTCTGAATTTTGTTAATCTAACCGGTCACCCGCTAACTACCGCTGTAGAGTGCCATTTTTCCTCTCCCTCTTCTGCAGATTTACCCAAACCACAGGTGTACTATCGTTGCTTACCTGACCTGACTTGGAAAGGGCCTGCCGATCTCATTACTTGGGGTTGAGGTTACGCAGCCATCCAACTACCTGACAGAGTGCTTTGGGTTCCTGCCAGACACACCAGACCCTACCTTGTGAAGTAACCTTGAGCCACAAGCCACAGCATTTGGCAGAGATGCTTCCTGTACTCCTGTGCCTTCTGGTTTCCTCTGCTGTCCTGCTTGCCGACCCTGTTCCACATGCCTCCTTCAAGCTGGACCTCTCAGCCCTCTACTGTCTCCATCCACTGCCCGTTGCTCGCCCAGTATGCAGCATGAACTGGTCAGGCCCCCGCGGATGGTTGCCTAGATCATCTTACATTGTGACTTATTCCAGGTGGACTTGCTGTTTCAATCCTGGAGGCTGTTGTACAGCTTATCTCTCTTTTCTCAGCACGCCTCCATTACTTGAACGTTATGTATGTTCTGGTTTTGTTGATCACACTTATTTTGCTATTGAATCTTATGTATTTGGCCCCCCTTTCCTGCTGTAACCCCCTTGATTTTTGTGCTTCTCTACTGCTGTATCCAATGTATCCCCAATATTGTGTCTATGATTATGTCCTGGAGGCCTACCTAACCCTCCACTTCTGTCCAGCTGCTTCAGCATGAATTAACTGCCCCCAGGTTGAAACCTCCTTGTGATTGCCTATCCTCTGATGAGGAAGGCCCTGACTGAACTGCCGTCAGGTCTGCTCTGACACCATGCACTGGAGAGTGTATGGTCTCATGAGGATCCTTAGGCATCGGTCAGTGCTGATTACCTTCCAAAAAAACAAAAACGGAGGAGATGTTGCTATAAAATCATTAATTGCCTTTGTATCAGCCATTATGCAGGCTTCTGTAAAAGCTGAGCAAAGTTAGCAGCAAAGAACAAAGCCGCACTGTCTATTTGTTTTTACATATCTTGTTCCAACCATGTAGCCACAGAATGTAACATCTTTGCTCCACACAAATTGTAACTACCTTGCTTGCTTCTCGCACACAAACTGTAAGAACCTTGTTTGATGCTTGCATAACTTCTGCATTACATTTCACCAGTAACTAGATAGCGCCTGCACCCACCACTGATAAGGTGGCTAACATGATTGATATATCAGCAAAAGTTACATGCTTGTTACAGCCGCTTTTCTTCCCTTCATTATATCACAATAACCAAATATGGTATTAAGTGTAATATGTAACCAATAAGAATGAGCTTCTTGCACTGTAACTGCTTGCAGTTACAGTACAAAACCTAATAGAAAACCTAATAAAAGGGGCTGAGTCCACCTTTCGGGGCTCTCTCACCCCATGACAGAACTGGAGAGGTTTTGTGTGGAATTGGCTCACCGTGGGAGGCCCACCGGGCAAAGGGTAAAGTATTCCCTCAGTAGGGCCTCCCCTCTCCCCCAAAAAACAACCTCAGAGGCTGTTGCTTCTGTGAAGGTCCCAAAATGATTTCTGAGTTCCAGTAGTGCATAGTCTCTAATCTTTTATTTTTGCTTGTCACTTCTATCCACTGTGCTCAATCCTTTTTCCTTCGCATGGAGAACGGCTGGCATGTAATGGCAACCTGATAAACTTTCACCCTCTAACATCCCCATTGCTTCTATTTTTTTTATTTTAAAAAAACCACAGTCAGTTCAACATATATCTGTCTCACTTTCTTTAATGGGTGTTTTGTTCAATTTCTCCACTTCTTCTCTCAAATGAAGACAGATTTCAAGAAAATGCAAAATGGAGTTTTCTCATTCTCTTTGTGAAAGCCCAATCTTCTTGCTACCAATGGTTTGAGTTTCCCATGCTTTTCTGATCTCTTTTCAACTTCTGAGAATTTTATTTTAATTGGTTGCCATGCCACTGGAAGACAGTTTAGGAGATTGGCAGGTAGTGCTTTGACCCATGAAATCATTGGCTGTGTATTACTTGCCAAATCCTCCAATATAGTAATAGTGACAGCTGTTGCCACAGCATCTATTCCCCACCCTTTTCAATTCTCCTCGGTGTTGTTCCTTCCACTTGCAATATTGCTCCAGACAACACTGCCCTGTGTATATTCTTTTAATTGAAAACATGCTTTTTGGATGATTTCTATTCAAAAGAAAAGCTTTGAGAGAATTTCAGTCCAAACTGAGTTCACTAATCAAGCTCAGATTTTTCTATCAGGGGGATGGAAATTCCTAACTGCTGCTGATCTCATTCTGATAGTGTAACACATTTTCCAACTGAACATGGCTAAAATGTCTGGGAAATATATAATATCATGCTGGTTTTGATTGCTTGATGTGAAGTTTTTTCTCTCTTTGATGAAGAAGTAGAGTTGGGAAGATTTTTTTTTTATGTGCTGATGAGAATTAGTATTTTGGGTATGAATTGCACTTCAAATATACTATGTTCAGTCAGTTAATGGGAGTAATCAATATAAAAACATGATTTTGGATACTGATTCAGTCTATATATGAGAAAGTAATGAAACTATTATATAAACCTTTAAATTGTAGTGCCAGGAAGGTTGAAAAATAGAATTGGAAATAGCATTAGATTAACTATTTTTTATTTTTCTTGATTCGTTGCATTGGAAGAATCATTTAATAGAAGAAAGGCAATGTTAGATGGGTTAATTATATCTATAAAAATTAAAATATGTTAAAGAAACTTAGATTACCATAATCATTTGACTACTGTTCATATACATGTAAAATGTGCGTTGTGTTGATATTTTGCTTTCCTAGAGAAAGAAAGATAGTCCAACAGACAATTGTTCATTAAAGTAGTGAGAAAAGAAGTCTGTGGATTCTATGTCATAAGTATATGGTAATTACAACCCACTGAACTAAAGCCAGAAATGGTTAGCAAATAATTAGTATATATGTTGTATCATCAACAGGGGACTCAAGTGGTCATGAAATATAACCTACCTTAAATAGGATGAAATATCAAAGCAGAATCAGAGACCACAGCTATGATTTGGGACAGCTTCTGGAAAATAAACCCCAAGAACAATCCCTTCATTGCCAGATTTGACCCTTTGCCTTGAGATTTCCAACTCTATTATAAATGTAGCATGATGACCAGTTCATTGGTCCAAGGACTGTGAGACTAAAATCTAGTCTTACATGAATACAAAAGTGTCTAGTAAGTCAAAATAGACAAATTAAAAGTATCATAGAATGTCACTGATGTCATAATGAGAGACAGTTGGATATAGTGGTTAAGGCACCAGGCTACAAACTGGGAGACTGGGAGTTCTAGTTTGGCCTTACACATGGAGTGAGCTGAATGACCTTAGACCATTCTGTCAACCCTAGGAAGCAAGTAATGGCAAATCATTTCTGGAAAAACCTTGTGAAGAAAACTGCAGGGACTAGTTCAAATAGTTTCAGGAGTCAAAATTGATTTGAATGTACAAAGAAAATGCCATTGAGCATAAATACATATTTTATTATTTATTTATTTATCTAGATTTTGCCATTTCTTTTTACTTACTTTGGTTTGGTTAACAAAACCAGTGGTGGGATTCAAATTTTTTACTACCAGTTCTGTTGGCATGGCTTGGTGGGCGTGGCAGGGGAAGGATACTGTAAAATCTCCAGTCAGAGGTGGTATTTGCTGGTTCTCTGAACTACTCAAAATTTCTGCTACTGGTTCTCCAGAACTGGTCAGTACCTGCTGAGTACCACTTCTGAACCAAACCAAATCAAACCAAATTCTTGCTTTGAACAACAACATAAAAAACAACATGAAACCTTGACCTTCATCACCTTAAGCTTGGCTGAATTCATTTCCTCAGAAAAGCCACTATCTGAAAATAGTCTGAAAATTATTTCCAATTCTGCCAAGAAAATAAAAATGTTACTGGAAGTTCTCTTAAAGAAAAAAGAAAGAAAATGTCTGTCTTCAGTTTGGCATGTGTCACCTTCTCATAAGAGGCTGTAATTCTTACAAATGTAGTTAATTTCCAAATGTTTTAAAATGAAAAACAGGCTGGAAAAAACATTTTTGAAGTATATTTGGTTGCACAGAAGATAGCCTTTGCCACCTAACATTGCCAAAACTCAAATTCTAGATGTTCATTGGTTGATTTTGGCACAGCCATATTCTTTTAGCCCAACATACCTCACAGGGTTGTTGTTATAAGGATAAATAGTAGAAGAAAATGTCGTTGATACCACTTCAACTAATTGGTTCCAGGGGGTACAATGAGTACCAAAAATGATGAGTACGAAACTCATTTTTCCTATAAAGAATAATGTAGTGCATCATAAGGCAGCAGTTGAGTACCAAACAAATGACGAGTATCAGGACAAAATTTTTGCATCAAAATACATTGAGTACCAAATCTGATGTGTTTCAAAGCAGTTGAGTACCAAGGTACCGCTGTATTGTTCTCTCTGGGATTTTGTGAAAGAAAAGCCTGCAGGTGGCTGAGAAATCTGAAGTGTGTGTGTGTGTGTGTGTGTGTTTTGATCAGGCTCTGATCAAAATTAGAATCAATTGGGCTAGATAGCTATTATTTTATAAAGGTCACCAATAAATTCCTTATGTTATAAGCAAAATGTATGTGACTCCTTTGAACCCAAATTTGGACCCTTTTCTTTTGCTTTTTACTAACAAAATATAACCATTTAGATTTCAATTCCAGGATAGTAATTTCCAGCCAGCCATTCAAGCTTTTGTTTTCCCACCTGCATAAACAGTCCAAAGAAGAATGGAATACTTTGCAGGTTACATGTCCTTTATTCATGAAAATCCTTGCATTCTGAAAGCACCTGAGCTGCAAAAAAATAAACTTTCATTTTTGGAGGTACTGTGATGTAGATAATTAGGGAAATTATTCCTTGCCTACAGCCCAGCTATTCAGATATTTGAGGCTGTTGCTACATCTTTCCAAATCATTCAAATATTTGAAGTTCACCTGAATATTCCTAAACTGACTATTTTGCAAAATTAGACTAAATCTCTTTAAAGAAATGTATGACTCTTAGGTAATATTGCCCCAAACAAAATGCAGACTTGGTATGTTTTATGGCACTGTGACAAATGAAGAAAAGGCTTTTGGGAAGGTATACATTATCTATGGTTAAAATAGAAATTTTGCTTTATACTCATTACAGGCAAGTTTCCAGGATTTCACAAGCAGGATTGGCAACTGATTCTGCTAGGAATGTAATAATTTGCATTACGTTAGTCTGTGCCATTATGGGGTGAAGTATTGGGTGTATAAGATTTTTAAACAAAATATGCATTCCTTTGGTTCAAATTTAAATAGTTTGGGGAAAATACAACCCAGAATTAAAACTATATATTTCTGTAAAATGAAGCATCCAGAGAACATCTAAATATAATATTCACTGGAAATGTTTCCTCAAAAATGGAAAGTTGTAGGGGAAGAGAGTTAGCCATCAAAATAAGCAAGCTGTCAGTGTTCCGAGTAACGCACCCATTGAAAACAGAACTCTGAGGCACATAGATTCCTCAAAAAACATGTTTATTGAATACATCATATTGGCATAGCTGGTGAAAACCAAATCTAAAGATTCTCATGGTTTTCACCTAATTAAAAGACTCAAAATCCTACCTCCCAGGTGTCACTGGTCACATTGTCCAATGGATATAGCTAGCAGACTCCTTTTCTCCTTCAGCAGCCACCTATTATAATGACCTTGATTTCCACAGGAAAACTTTTTGTTTTGACTGTTAGCCAGGCTATCTACTTCTCCCCTCCCTTCCCCCTCTCAGGCTTCATGGCAATTATGAGGCAGCACAAGATGGCTTCAGCCAGGTTCACTTCAGAGTTGACACAAGCACTGAATCAGGGAAAGAAATATATGTTATGTATGTAGGTTTGAATGTTATTGGTTTATTTGAACTGTTCTTGTAAAATGTCAAATGGTATTGGTTTAAATAGTGCGGGAAGAATCCCTGCACTCCCATTGGCTGGCAGCTACGGCTGCAGGCTATAAGAAGCAGCCGTAGCCAAGCCGGGACGGGTCCATTCAAGCTGTAGTCACTAATAAAGTCTTTGCTGGAACTCCTCGCGTCTGACTCTTCATGCAAACTTAACACTGGCGACGAAGGTGGGATTTCCCTGAAGAGAAGACGACACGACGAACAAGCAACTGAGCGAGATGGCTGCACTGAACACCCCCAGCACCGCTCGATCCGGCGACGGAAGACTGGGAATCGTATGCGGATCGTTTCCACATGTTCCTGGAGGGGAACGATCTCGCCGGCATCCCCAGAGACGGAAGAGGGCGGTCTTTCTCACGCACTGCAGTCCGGCAGTCTTCAAAATGGCGGCAGGCATGGAGCAGCAGAGCTGAAGGTAATGGAATGGCCCGATTTAGAAAAACTTTTGAGAGCCCATTACGCCCACAAGTATCGTGCCTCATTAAGAGACACGAATTTTACCGTCGGGATCAAGGGATAGCGAGAATGTTAATGACTTCGTGGCAAGTTTAAGGGACATTGGGGGTGCTTGTGACTTTACCAACTTAGAAGAGGCCATGCGTGATCGGTTTGTTTTAGGCCTTAAAGATAAGGTTTTACAAAGCAAACTATTAATGAAACCTAAGATCACGTTTAAAGAGGCCATTGAAGAAGCTGTTTCAGCGGAAGCCACCAAGTCCTCAGCAGCGCCATGAAAAGATTAACAAGGCCTCAAGCCAGGCCTCAAGCCATTCTGATGGGGATAAATCCACATCTACTCATTGCAAACAAATAGACTCTGATTCTGATGGCAGTGAGGCAGAGGAGGGGATTTTAAACTCAGAATGGAAAAGAAAAGAAAAGACTCTGGGAAGAACAGGCAAGGGTTCTATTGCAGAGGCTGTGGGGGGCCACCCCGCACTGATTGCAAGTTCTTTGACTCCATTTGCCTACGTTGTGAGAAACGGGGTCACATAGCCAGAGTCTGCAAATCATCCAGAACTCCACCAGCTAGGAAGAAATTCCCTGATAGAGACTTTAAGCCCAACAATTGCCTTGAAAAATGGGGCGAAATTTAGAAGCAAATGGCAAGAATGAAACACACCAAACAATCACTATTGGTCATTCTTCACCCTTAAAAGCAGAAAAGTACATGTGAAGGTGTTTATTGAAGGAAGACCTTGCCAAATGGAGGTGGACTCAGGCTCTTATTTATCTATGGTGTCATGGGACACTATCCACAGACTTTTTCCCAAAATTCAGAAAAAGCATTTCCAGAAGCAAGCACTGACTCTCAAAGACTACCAAGGGAACAAGATTCCAGTAGTTGGAGCGAGAGATTTCAACGTGCAGTTTAAAGGCCACACCAAACGTTTGCCCCTGACCATCGTGGACAAGGATCGCCCAAGTTTGCTGGGACTTGAGTGGTTCAAGCCACTTGGCATCGAGGTGACTGGCATCCATCACGTGAGCAGTTCTGACTGGGAAGAGTCCTTGAAGTCTGAGTTTCCAGAGGTCTTCAGCGAAGGACTGGGCAAGTATATGGGGACCCCTATTGCTTTCAGCCTAGACCCCAAGGTGCCCCAATTCGTTTAAAGCCCAGGAGGGTCCCATTTGCTTTAAAGGAAAAATTGATGCACAATTAGATAAACTCATTGCTCAAGGGATTTTAGAACCTACTGACCACTCCAAATGGGAAACACCCATAGTCACACCAGTCAAGTCTGATGGGTCAGTGAGAATCTGTGGTGACTACAAGGGGACACTTAACCATGCGCTGCAACAGAGCGATATCCTGTGCCAGTTGTGCATCATCTGCTCCATTCCCTTGGCAGGGGTACAGTATTTGCTAAACTGGATTTGGCTCAGGCATATCAACAATTAACAGTTGATGATGCCACTGCAGAGGCACAAACAATTGTGACCCATAGAGGTGCCTTCAAATGTAAAAGACTACAATTTGGAGTAAGCGTGGCACCTGGCATTTTTCAGAGCCTTATGGAAAGAATGTTGCAAGGACTGCCAGGGTAGTACCTTATTTTGATGATGTATTAATCTCTGCTGAAAATGACACTCAGCTTCAAGAAAGACTCAGAGAAGTCCTTACCAGATTCAGAAAAGCGGGTTTAAAAGTCAAGGAAGACAAATGTACACTCAAAACAGACAGAGTTGAGTTCCTGGGGTACATGATTGACAAACATGGCATCCATCCTACTGATGCCAAGGTTAAAGCAATCAATGAAGCCCCTAAACCTCGATGCAAGGCAGATTTGCAGGCCTTCCTTGGCCTTATTAACTTTTACCACATGTTTTTACCTCACAAAGCATCTATTACTGAGCCCTTACATCGCCTACTTGATAAGAATGCTGTTTGGATCTGGGGGAGGAAGGAACAGTCAGCATTTAACAGTATTAAGAGACTAATCACGTCTGATGCTGTGTTGATACAATTCTCTGAGAATTTACCTGTTGTTCTGACTTGTGATGCATCCCCTTTTGGAGTGGGGGGGTTTTTGAGTCACAGGCTTCCCAATGGATGGGAAGCCCCAATTGCATTTTACTCTCACGCTGTCCAAAGCAGAGAGGAATTATAGCCAATTGGACAAGGAGGCTTTAGCAGTTGTTGCAGCTGTTAAGAAATTTCATGAATATCTGTATGGCAGGTCATTCACCATTGTTACAGATCACAAACCTTTACTAGGCATTGTGGCAGGAGACAAACCTACACCTAATATCCTGTCACCAAGAATGCTGAGGTGGACTGAATTTCTTGCAGCCTATTCCTACAAACTGATTCACAGGCCTGGCAAGGACATTGGACATGCTGATGCACTGAGTCGTTGCCCACTACCTTGCCACAAGGAGGACTTTGAACTTGAAACTCACACCTTTTTCCTGGAGACCGTTGCTAAGCTTCCAGTCCATGCTGCTGAGATTGCCAAAGAAACTGCCAAAGATGCTGTGTTGGCACCTGTTATGGGCTGGATTAAGAAAGGTTGGCCTTTTCAAGATCTACCTCACCTTGCCCAACCTTTTAAGTCCAGGCAAACTGAATTACCTGTATTAAGAGGATGTATATTGTGGGGTAACAGGGTGGTTATTCCTGCAAAACTGCAAAGGGAGGTTTTGGAAATGTTACATGAGGGTCATCCTGGGATTGTAAGGATGAAAGGTTTGGCCAGGAGTTATGTATGGTGGCCAGGTATTGACAAAATGGTTGAAAACTGGGTAGCCTCTTGTCCCAATTGCCAGGTAGTCAGACCTGCCCCACCTCACGCCCCCACACAGGAATGGGAATGTCCTAGGGGCCCATGGTCTAGAATCCACATTGATTTTGCAGGCCCTACAAGAGGGCACACTTTTCTAGTGATAGTAGATGCATACTCCAAATGGCTAGAGGTAATTCCAATGACATCCACTACTACTGAGGCTGTCATCAAGCAGCTCAGGAAATTGTTTGTAACCCATGGGTTACCAGATGTCCTTGTCTCTGACAATGGCCCTCAATTCACATCTAACATTTTTGAATCCTTTCTAGCTCAACAGGGCATCAGACATGCCCTCACTGCCTCTGGGCACCCTTCGGCCAATGGCCGGGCTGAACGTATGGTACGCTTTACCAAAGAGAAGCTTCAGCAGCTGGGTCCTGGGGACATCACTGAGAAGCTTGAAAAGCTTCTTAGTGTTCAACACATCACTCCTAGCCCATCAACTAACTTGTCCCCAGCAGAGTTGTTGATGGGCAGGAAACTTAGGTCTTCCTTGACCGCCTCCATCCCACTTACGCACCAACGCACCACTGGATTCCACTTCCAAATTTGTTCTTTTAGTGTGGGAGATTCTGTCTATGCTAGGAACCTTCTAGGTGACCCTTTCTGGATTCCTGCTGAAATAACTCACATCACAGGCCCTCGTTCTTACAGGGTACAAACAGAGGATGGCCTTCTCTGGAGCAGGCACATTGACCAACTTAGATCCAGGGTCCCTCAAGAACATCACCCCTGTCTCCCTCTAGGTCCCTCACCTGATGTTTCTTCTAGGGGAAGGGGGGAACAGGAGGAAAATCAGCAAACAGGAATCAACCCCATGTGTAACGAGCCATTGCGACAGGAACCATCCGAACCCTGTCACAAAGCCAAGATCCATCATTAGAAGTGGAAGATTGCACATCACTACCTGACTTGGGTGCTGACATTGGAATGGAGATGGGTTGGGAGGAGAGACCAGATTCTAACAATTTAACAGGGTCTCCTTTCACAGGAAGTCCCAACAGGGAAATGTCAGCAGACACATTTCCTCTCTCACTGGGTGAGAACGTTAAAGCTTCTGAACCACGAAGGTCTCAACGCACGTAAGAGCCCCACCTATTTAAAGGAATACATTAGATAGGTTGGGGTTTGGTATGGACTGAACCTAGTGGGGAGGGGTGTTATGTATGTAGGTTTGAATGTTATTGGTTTATTTGAACTGTTCTTGTAAAATGTCAAATGGTATTGGTTTAAATAGTGCGGGAAGAATCCCTGCACTCCCATTGGCTGGCAGCTACGGCTGCAGGCTATAAGAAGCAGCCGTAGCCAAGCCGGGACGGGTCCATTCGAGCTGTAGTCACTAATAAAGTCTTTGCTGGAACTCCTCGCGTCTGACTCTTCATGCAAACTTAACAATATATACTTCAGCATTGAATCAGGGAAAGAAATATATACTTCAGTCCTGAAATAAACAAAAGACTCCAATATATGTACTGGAAATCTTAACAATAGAGCTGCAATAGTTGGAGCACAGGCTCCAATTATTTGTGTAAGGTTCAAATTGGACAAAAGTATCTTCAGCTTGGGTTGTTTATTCTGGTCAGTGTCAGAAAAATGAATATGTCTCTGGGAAAGGATAAGCTTACAATGTTTCTTTATGCATTCTGTAGTTTTGATGAAACTTTGGAAAGGCTCAAAAACTGTTACATCTGCTTATCATAGGAAAAACTAGTTAAGTATTACGGTTCTCAAATATTATTTTATTTATTTAGCAAATTTATATAACTGCCCATCCCACAAAACGTCACTGTGGGAGGGATACACTAGATAAAAATAATAAACACCATAAAACAGTCAAGTATAAATTAAAAAAAAGAAAAACCCAAGATAGCAAGATGACAACCATGACTTGACAATTTGCTGGCTCCCCAGGGACCATGGAAGAACTACAGTTTGAGAGGTTGTTTTTTTTTAATGCAAGCAGAGATAGAGCCAACCTCACTTGGGGGGAGAGGGTGGAATGATACTGCAGAGGACAAAGGCCATAGCATAAAAGGCATCCCACCTGGATCCCACTGGGTAGAATCCCACTAGGACCCACAGGATACATCTCCTGATCAATCTGATGAAATGAACTGTTGTAAGTGGGAAGAGATGGTTCCTCAAATAACCTGGCCTCATACCATGTAGGGCTTTAAGATTTGAAGCCAGAACATTGAACTTCACTCAGAAGCAAACTGGTAGCCAATGCAGCTCATGGAATAGAGGTGTAATGTGCTCCATTCTAGGGTCACACATACAACTGTCCACACAGTTGCATTCTGCACCAGTTGAAGCTTCCAGATATTCTTCAAAGGCAGCCCCATGTGGAGCTCCAGTAATATATCCTAGAGGGGACCAGGGCATAATAGTTGCAAATACAGCCTCATAGTCCAGGAAAGGGTACAAGTGGCACACAATAGGAAATATTAAGATAGCAGATGGCAAATCTTCTTCAATGGGCATTAATCTTGAGGGTTTTTCTTTTCTTTTTCAGACTAGGGAGAGGTGGATGAGCTTATGCCCAATTCTCAAAAGAACAATTAAGCCTACAAGATATGACAACTATAACATTTTTCTAGATAGATTATCAACAAATTGTATAGTAGAATCGCGTCTTCATCTAAAACATCAACAGCCATGGCTGCCTGTTAGTAACTTAAAGGCAAGTTTATTCCAAGATTATGAGGACCTGAGATCTAGTTAGAGTTAATTATTATAGGACAGACCACAGCAATTAACTCTATAGGAAGTCTCAGAGTCTAGGGCTGTGCAAAATATGTTTTGGTGAATATTGGCAATAATAATGTGTCTGTCCATGCCATTTGCAGCTTTTGGATACAATTCAGGATGCTTATTCTTAAATTCAAGCCTTGTATGGCCTAGGTCTCCTTTTAGAAACTATGTTTTTGTGTATAGTTCAATAAGCCAGTTTCAGCTAACTAATTAATTTTGCAGGAAAGTTTTGGAAAGACCTTTATAGTTAGAATTAGCCAAGATATTTTTCTGCCTCTGTAGATTCTATGTACAAATGCCAACCAAATTGTAATGGTTAAGTAATTGGGACTTCCATTATATCTGAAACCAAATTTTCTTCAGAAATGTCTAGTCAGGCTGTATGAAGCACAGTACTGTCTTCCAAGAATTCATTCTTGCTACTTGCTTCTTAGCATCTATCACCTAGTGATTGCATCTATCACCTAGATAGAATAGCCTCAGAATCAATACATTTCTACTCAGAATCTCCCCAAAGATGGGCAGTAAACAAAATTAATAATAGCTCAGTTTATAGTGAAGTTTATAGTGACATTTTTTAATTACATTTATATGCCGCCCTTCTCCGGAGACTCAGGGCGGCTTACAATTAAAAACTGCTTTTCTTCCTGGGGGTCTTCAGGCTTTACAAATGCTACATATGAATTAACTTACATTTTTTAAGTAGTCTCTGCTTAATTTTTTTAAATATTGTTTTGCTTGCACATGTTTAGATGATCTATGTCAGTGGTTCTTAACCTGGGCGATATTGCCCCCCAAGGGGCGATTTTGTTTTTCAGGGGGGTGGTGGAATGAAAAGGGGCAACGTGGAGGCAAAGGAACAGAAGGGAGGCGATATGGGGGCGATGGAGTGAGATATATTGGGAGAGAGAGAGAGAGAGAGAGAGAGATCTATATTGGTAGATAGGTAGGTAGGTAGACAAAAAGACAGACAGGTAGGTAGATAGGCAGGAAGGCAGGCAGGCAAACAGACAGACCTTTTGGATGGATGGATGGATGGATGGATGGATGGATGGATGGATGGACGGACAGACAGAATGCGAGAGTGGCAGCACTTTGGGAAAGCGGTGGCGGCAGCTTTTCCCAACATGCTGCCACATTCGAGGCGCCGGTTCAGGTGCGGTACAACAGTCAATGGGGTGAGCCTGCAGGGCCGGCGCCTCGAACGCCCCCCTGCCGCCTCTTAGCATCCCCAAGTGGGCCAGCAGAGGGGTGCTAAGAGGTGGCAGGGGGAAGTTCAAGGTGCCAGCCCTGCAGGCTCACCCATTGACTGTAGCACCGCTCTGGAGCCAGCGCCAAAATGGGTGAAACTGCAGGGCCAGCGCCTCGAACGCCCCCCTGCCGGCTCTTAGCGCCCCTCTGCTGGCCCCGTTGGGGACGCTAAGAGGTGGCAGGGGGGCGGTTATGTTGGGGGAGGGGGCGATGACAACTTCCTCAATGGCTCAAGGGGGCGATTCTTTCAAAAAGGTTAAGAACCACTGATCTATGTAACCATGGTAAATAATAAGAAAAATCCTGGTTATATTACTTCAGGCCAAGTCATGGACAGATTGTCTAGGAGAAGGTCTTTTGATGTGATTGTGGAGAGTCAACATCAACCTGCTAGCATGTAATGAAATATTACCTCAGAGTGGCACCATTCAGACAGACTTTGGTTTATTTTGTTCTATCCCTATCACCTTGCAAAATGTTGCCAGTGCCTTTCCCTACCTTCAGAATATTTAATTTTGATCATATAAAGTAATAAAACAACTCAACTATAGATAATATGATAATATCTATTGCCAGATATGTAAACCTAAATTGCTAGACAAGGTTTCTACTTTTTTAGTAGAAGTCAAAACCCAATGGTAGAAATACATAGGATATGAGATTACATTTGCTTCCTCCTCTTGCAAGAATGGCTGAAATGTATAGCTCACAAAGGATATGTGGTTCCCAGATCACTCATACTTTGGAATACAAACAAAAAAATATTATCAAGTATAAGAACCTAGAGAATACCAAATATTTTTCCTGGGGCCATTTTTACTTTAAGCCAGATCTCAACAAGAAGGAATTCTGGATAGAACCCCAATAGTATGACCTAATGACTAGTGTTCCAACTTAAATAATAGACATTTCTTTTATGGAAAATGCTTCTGTGAGGTGAGTCAGCAATTGCCATCACCAGTTCACACATGAGATTATGATGGATGTACTGTATGTGCATTATATTAAAGTGTGTTGGGAACTGCAAAGGAATACAATCTAAAATCTACAATTCTAAAATGAAATATCCATTTCTGTTCTGAAATGGAATGTTACAGTCATTCATATATGACCAACTATTGAAGATGGCCCCAAATGTTATCAGTTGGGAGACACTATTATGTGTAAACTAAAAGAATGGTGGGAGGAAGAGGAGGAGGAGGAATCACTACATTAGAAAAGGGAAATGAAAAAGAAACAGGAAAAAGAATAGGATTGTAGAATGCAGAAATGCCTAACAAGAAAGGCTGAATTAATGGGCTTAAATTGATTTCCAGTTTGTGATTTTATCAGTACCTGTCTTTCAAGGAACTGATGGGTTCAGCAATACAGAGGGAAATGGAGAATCTACTTGTTTGGAGAAGTCACTGGGATAACTCTCCCTGGATTTCCAGCTTACCTATCCTGGATTTTCATCAGTAGATAACACTAAACACCACAACAAGAAAATAAAATCAAAGTAATTAAATGCAAATAAAAACTTAATCAAAGAAATAAGATTTCTTAGCATATCTGCAAATTCAATAGTCAACATGAAAACCCACAGAAGTGAAAAAGCTGCTTTCTTGCAGCTTGAACTCTGCATTCATGTATTCTCTGTTTTACATGGCTCATGGCTCATCCTTGAAAATAATACTCATTTTGTTTAAAAAAAACTTTAAACTCTTCAAAAATGTGCATATCTTCACCTAAAATTCGTTAATCTTCTTCCTTTCAGAAGGGATTTCCATACATTAATAATATAGCAACAAATAAACTATTCATTTCCCATGATAATCAAGTCACCAACCTTCAAATCCTTAATCCTTAAACCCACTGTTTTAATCTTGGTAGTCTCTAATTCAACCTGAACCAAATCAGCTTGTCTTTAAATGACTAAATTGGGGGCTGAATTTAATTCTATAATCAAGGACATTCCTAAGCTAGGAATGTTCTGCAATAATTCTATAGATCCATCAGAAAATGCAAAGTTTACAGCTTTGTCGATTCCAAAACACAACTTTCTTAATGTTCACAGGATCTCAGGTTCAATAAAGTTATTTCCAATAGATTTTAGGATGTCAAGAATGGCTAATTTCATCAACTGATTTCATTGGAATCTAAATTGAACTTACATTAATTTCCATGTCATTTTCTTGCAGATGGTACAGTTTCAAGCAGCAAAAAAGGAAGGATAGTGATTTCCTTCTGTGCCTTAAAATCTGTTCCAAATGATTATGAGAGTAACATCCTATTCCCACTGAGAAAAATTTTGGCAGAGAAAAGAAGTTATACAAGGTAGGAATAATATTAAAAGGCTCATTGCGTTACTCTGGATACAGACTAATTCTACCTTTCTTATTTTGAACTTAGCAGCTGAGGTTCAGAATACAGAATAACAGAGTTGGAAAGGGACTTTGGAGGTCTTCTAGTTCAATCCTCTGATCTATCATGAGATCCTATACCATTCCAGACAAATGGGTTATCCAATCTCTTCTTAAAAGCCTCCAGTGATTTGATTGAAGGAACTAGGTATGTTTAGCCTATAGAAGAGAATGCATTAGAGGGGAAATGATAACTGTCTTCCACTACTTGAGGGACTATCATGAAGAAGATGGGATTGGTTTATTCTCTAGGATACCAGAGGGCAGGATAAAAAGTAATGGGTGGAAGCTTGTCAAAGAGAACTACAACCAAGAAGTAAGGAGAAATTTTCTGATAGCAAAAGCAATTAATTAAAGGAATAGCTTGACTCCTGGGGTTTTGAGCTCTCCATCACTGGTGCTTTCAAAAGTAGACTGAATAATCATTTGACTGGGATGGCATAAGTCTCCTGACTTGAGGGGTTGGACTAGAAGACCTCCATAATTCCTTCTAGCTCTTTGTTTCGATGATTCCATTGAAATCATTTGCCCTAGGAAGAAGCATCTCCTCTAACAACCTAAAATGAGCAATCTGCAGATAAACTATTACAGAAGCAACTGATTCTTCCTTTATTTTTGCAGAATATTTTTTTCAACTGGATAAGCACCAAAGTTGTAGATTAAGTGGAATAAAGTTTATAATACTGTAACTCAACCAAATCAACAGTCTCCATAAGGAGGGTATGCAAAGTACGTATATTTTTCAGAAGATTTGGAAATTCAGATCTTCTTACTGTATAGCTGCAAATTTATTTAACTAGTGAGCAATTCCATCATTCACAAATCTAAATGGCTGGGTCATGCTACTGTACAATCTAATCTGAAAGGTCAAAGTGATTCATAGGGATGGAGGATAAAAAAAGTTTCTTAGAAATTTTTCTTGGAATAAAATGATGTCATTCTTTGATAGTTCTAGTGAGTCATTTAAATGGGGGCTATTTTGCAATAAGGCTCCAAAACAAATATGCAAGATTCCCATCTATTAATTAATTATTAATAAATTTGTTCTACAGTGGCCATCAGTTGAATTAATTTTCTTCCATGATCTTCATATATTGTATTTTATATTGAATGTATTAGGATGGGATATCTTGAAATATCAGTTAACATTTCTTGATACTGCATTTGATGGGAAAAGGGAGTAGGCATAAGTATAAAATATAAAGATTATCTACAGAACTCATTGAGTTTGAAGTAATTTCTATGCCTTTATCCTGGTATTATATACCACACAGCATCTCAATAATGTTGTGTTCGTTTAAATTCTTACTATTTTCTAAAAAGTCACTATACCATAAAGGTTTAGCAGATTTTGCTTCAAATCCAACAGTGACAGCAATTGACACCAACCAAATGTTGTTCAACTTCAAATTCCTATGAGTCCTAGCAGCATGGATAATGGTGAAGGATGATAAGAACTGGAATCCAACAATTTCTAGAGAGCCATGTGGTTCTTGTAAGTTACAGATTTAGAATAATTGTTGTGGAAAGGCTTTTTAACAAGGCTTTTTAACTAATCTGGTTTATACAGAATGTTTTTCACTGATCATTCTGAAAGGGAATGGAAATCCCATACGTAGTGTGACTTTACTTTCTTCACAATTTTCAGAAAGTGACCTGTATCTTCATCTAGTTAAAAATGGACCATTGTTAAGTAAGGAAAACAGTTTTCTTCTCCTTCTACATCATTACAACTACTATGATGATGACTATCAACAGGTCCAGATAATGGAGCTAATAGACAGTTATATCCCTCTGCACAGATAGCATCATTTCTAGCATTAACCCAAGCCCAAATTTGTCCCCACTAGCCCAGGAATGTCTGCCTCTAGATTAATTATTTTAACTATTCAGTCCACACGAATGAAGGCAGAAAGACTGAAGTGTTTGTTTGAATGAAGAATTTATGAGGTCTACTTAAGATAAATAAGCCCAATATCCTAGATTGTTTTACAGCCAAGCTTGATGAATATTAATTGAATAAGGGCTCATTGCTGTTGCTTCCAATCTAAAGTTGTTTGAAAATAGATTATTGTTCAAAGAGAGCTAGCTTGGTATAAGGTTAAAGTCAGTGGTGTGATTCAAATTTTTTTACTACTGGTTCTGTGGGTGTGGCTTGGTGGGCATAGCAGGGGACGGATACTATAAAATCTCCAGTCAGAGGTGGTATTTGCCAGTTCTCCGAACTACTCAAAATTTCCATTCCTAGTTCTCCAGAACTGGTCAGAACCTGCTGAATACCACCTCTGGTTAAAGTGCTGGACTAGAAGCTAAATAATTTTGAGTTTGTTTCATCTTAGGCATGAAAGCCAGCTGGATGACTTTCGACCAGTCACTCTCTCTCAGTCCAATCCACCTCAGAAGGTTATTGCTGTGGAACAAAATAAGAAGAGGAAGGAGAATTAGGGATCTTCACTACCTTGAGTTAGTTATAAACAAGTAATAAAAGCAAAACAAATATATATATAATAAATAAATAAAGACATTCCCTGGGATTTCATTGCTCATGAATCACATTGGCTTGCTACTTTTATGCATTAAATCCTGACTGCTTGACAAGTAACCTGGTATATATTCTTAGTGACCAAAAAAGTTGGGTTTTGTCCTCTTAGAATATCACCTAAAATCAGAAAGGAATATTGGTGCTTGGGGTTGAACTGTGGGGACCTTGATGCTGTCTGTGCTTGATTATTTTATTGCAGATATTCCATTACCAAGCTTAAACTGAAACCTATGATAAATGATGTATCAACATCACTCTGTCCAAAAACTACACTTTGGGATTTTTCTTTTGCCACTTTCTTCTCTCTCTCTCCCTCTTCCTCCCTCCCTCCCTCCCTGCCCTACCTCAGGCTGGAAAAGAGAGACCAAGATTTTAGAAGCCATGTCAGTGAAAGCATACCTCAACCCTTCCGGTGCAACCTAAGGGTCTGCAGAATCTGGAGCTCCCTTCCATTATAAGTTAAAATCTTAAATATAAGGTCATCTGGTTTTCAAAGGAAGTGCTTCTATTAACATCCCTGAGCCTCCAGATAGCTGCTCCAAAATTATTTTAGGGAGGAAAAAAAACATTTTATCTTGTAACTTGGAATGAAGCTTTGCTTTATTTGGCAATACAAACTATTTAGGAAATTTCATAAGCTCTCCACAGTGGGTTTGTTCATCATCTGGTCAAGCAGAGTTAGTATGTTCTTGTCTCAAGTCAATTTATGGAAGCAGATTTATATAAGTGGATTAGAGCTCAACAATCTTTGTGAAGTTTAATTGAAGAACTGTGGAATGTAAATACTGTAAGCAGCTTTTTCAGGGAGGGAGGAAAACCAGAACCTCATGAAAAGAAACTCTTTATAGGTAGGCTGTGTCTTACATTGCCACAATGCTTAATAAAGATCCATCAGCTCCTAGTAACCTAACTTGGTGGCTACCTGATTTCCTGTCTTACTGGCATTGGGTTTTTAAGATGATACTTTTGACTAATGCAGTTGGGAAGTTGGAAAGCATCACTTTCAATCCTCATCTTCATTGACAGAAATTGCTCTGGGATCAAATTGATCCCATAGTCATTCGTAGAAAATAAATATGATGGACTGCTGCAACCTAGATATTTTTGTTTTTGTTTTGCTTCAAAAGGAAAAGAGAAAAACAAAGGTTACCTGTGATATAAGACATCAGCCTGCAAGGCCAAAAAAAAGGATGGCAGGGAACAATCAAGGTATTTTGAACAAGCAAGGACCCCAATTTTGTGAAGGTGCTTATGATCCACTCCACCAATCCAGAAAGTCTGTTTACTCCTGGATTATTCTATAAACCCTTCATTTCAAAGTTTTACTTAGCCATAAAATTTAAATGCTGGAGGATATTTTACATACTCTCCCTCAAATACCTCTGTTTA
Source organism: Naja naja (assembly GCA_009733165.1). Classification (NCBI taxonomy): domain Eukaryota; kingdom Metazoa; phylum Chordata; class Lepidosauria; order Squamata; family Elapidae; genus Naja; species Naja naja. The sequence continues at coordinate 198,667,264 of CM019148.1, read as the reverse complement.
TGGGCATATCACTATCGTGCCCATGAGCTCACCTTATAGGTCTACGGTGAAGAGGAAAAAGAATTCCATGTATGCCTTCCTGAGTTCTAAAGAAAACACAGCTCAGAATGAATATGACAAGAGCTCCTTAGTTTTGGCTTTTAAAAATAAGAAAAATTGGTTATATACAAGTAAAATGGAAACCTGTAAGGTTTGATAATGCAGAACACATTGCTTTTCTTCTGACCCTATGCTGTTAACAAATGCCTTATTTAAATTATTATTTTCTCTCCTTGTGTTTCTTTATATCAAGACAGGTGAGCACACAGTTCTATTATGTGAAGGGAAGCTAATATCTTAGGGGAAGCTAGTATCTTGATCTCCAAGTCTTCCTATTCTGCAGTTAAGAAAGTCAGCTTAGTCATTTTTCATTAGCACAGGACAATTGACCATCAGCTGGTAGAAGCTTTTGAGGTGGGTCCACAACAGTGTTTCCCAGCTCAATGTCAAAATGCCAGGGAAATTGAAAAAAAAATTGCAAGTAAGCAAAAATATGCTATGGGATGAAGCCAATAAATTACACAGCAACAGGATTGCATGTCTGCAGAAGGTCAAAACATTGCTTAATAGTGGAAAGTCAAAACTCTTGTAGATGTGGAAATATAGTGTGATAACATCATAAATACATAATGATCATTGTGTATTCTTTTCAATAGTATTCTTAATATCAGAGTCCTAATTTGAGGTTCTTTAAAATTTAACACTTAAAATCAATGGCAGTTAAAATGGAGATCATATAGCCCAGTAATGGTGTTTGGTGCTCCTCTGTAGTTAACAGTCACATACATTATAAAAATACCATCCTCTCCAACTACTAGGTGAATAACATGTCAATAGCAATAGTGCAATATGTATCACAACTGAAAAGAGACCTACTGTATATTTGAAAATGCTTCTGATCTTTTATATAGAAGTTGTACCATATTACACAAAGGGAAGTTTTTCAAATGATTCAGGGAAGCCCTAAATAAAAATACAAAGATTTTGAGATTAAATATTTTCAGATGTTTATATTCTATCTCAATTACAGAGGAGTTGACTCCTGGACAAAGAAAATGATTTTCTATCAAAAGACTTACTGTTCAGGATTGGAAACACAAACATATGGATTCAATTATTTAGTAATTTCTACAAATGATTAATATAGATAAACTATGGATGACTATCATGAATCATGGGCTTAGTTTATTGATATATGTTTTTGAATATAATTTTCATTAAGCATTGTGATTACAATAGTAAAAACTAATACAAACTAAATTTAGAAAAACAGAAGAAAGTAGATAAAAGAGTGTAGGAAAAAGAAAAAGAATGAATTTATTAAAGAGAAGAAGATAGAAAAGAAATATACAAAGAAGTGACTTTCAATATAATAAAGAAAAGAGATACATAAGGAAATGACTTCCAGCCTATGTTTTCAGATTTGAGAGATTCTTTTAATATAGCCTTACAATAAAGCAGAGGTGGTATTCAGCAGGTTCTGACCAGTTCTAGAGAACTGGTAGCGGAAATTTTGAGTAGTTCAGAGAACTGGCAAATACCACCTCTGACTGGAGATTTTACAGTATCCTTCCCCTGCCATGCCCACCAAGCCACGCCCACAGAACCAGTAGTAAAAAAAAATTGAATCCCACCACTGCAATAAAGTAGAATTAGCTTATCTGGTTGAGTTTCCTGTCTAGTCTACCTGGTAAGGCTTAGATTCAATCTTGTGAATCTAAGGATACAATTCTCCCAATGTCACCCTCACAACTGGATAAATTAGAGAAGGCTCCCCCTCAGCTTTATTTTCTGTCCATTATGTAGCTGTGGACTATGCTTCACCCAGTCTCCCAAGGTTATTCCCATGCCATTACATAAAAATTGATTTAAGGACATTTGAGGTCCTTGTTACACCCGTGGGCATTATGTTATTGACCATTCAGTTTCCTCTTTATTTATTATCAAATATACTGCTCTCTTTTCTGTTCTATTTATTAAATAGTTTTTCCCCCTGTTTCATCTCTGGTAAATGAAATACACAAAAAATTCTTTGGAAGCATTATGCTTAATAAAGTCTGAAAAAAATAAGAGGATAACATATGCAAGTGTTTCATGAAGAATAGATGCTTTGTTAAGGACTACTGCAAGAAGATTGACTGTCTTAATTATGATAAAGACAATTAGCTGGCTCTGCTGATGCCAATTAATTTCCTGATCTAGTAGCATGGAACTGATCATTCTTGTTAAAACTAACTTGGCGGAATTATGAATGCCTTTAAGATTTAGTCTTATCAGTCTCAATTCAATTATTTTTCATCCATTAATTACTCTGTACCAAACAGTCAGAGATATGGGTTAAGAACTGGCTCATTAGTGCCAAATCTAGCATATATCTTCAAGCACCTTGTTTAACTTTTCAACCCATTCACTCTGTGCTGATTACAAAATGATTTATTATATAGATGTAAAGATGTAGTATTTATTATAGAGATGTATTCATAATATAGATGTACATATAATAGAGAGACGGCTGCTTCTTGAGACTATTTCCTATACTTAGACATATGTCTATAATTAAATTTCAAAGGTGAAAACAGAAAAGGAGAGCCTGTTTTTTTGACTTCCAGTGATGCTTCAGTCCATTATGAACAGCTTTTGAAACACAGCAGGGCTGAAGGAATTTTGCACACCACAATAAGGTAGACTTACAATAAGCACTTACCTGACTTAAGTGTTTGAATTCTGTTATCAGCAGTTCAGCCACATGTAAAAATGCTGACAGGAAATAATCAGTTTTCAGCAGTTGATTAGAAAATGGACATAATTTTTATCTGATGAACGATCAACCCACAAATATTGAATGATATACACTGGTACAAATGCAAAATGCTTAGTTGTGCCTCAAAATTGATAAATGTAAGGTATGGGAAGTACCCTGAGGAAATGCTTGCAAAGAAATGAAATCAGTTGTGAAGACATCAAATGTGACCCTCCCCCTATGGATGTTTCTATTTATTGTTCATTTGATACTCTGAGAAGTGGGGAAATGTTTACCATTGAAATGGTTTGCCTGATTGAAGCAATGCCCTAAGTAGAGAGGAAGAAGCAAAGATAAACAATATTAAATAAATGTTTTTTTAAAAGTTGGCAAAAATAACAAAGAATTATGTTATATACAGTGAGGTCCCTCTCTCTTCATCCCAATTTAATTTTATAAATGGTTAAGTCTTTTTAAACATTCTCAGAGAAAAATATTCTCAGAGTTGTTACTGCTAGTTTTCCTAGCCCCCAGCTATGTTCCTCTTTCCATGGATTAGTACTAAAAGGGACAGATGGGGCTGAGGTAGCCTTAGATTAAGAGATGAGTCATTTTCAATTAATAATGGAAATAATTTGTAAAAGTCATTTTGAATCTTTTTTCCCAGTTGAACTTGGTACAATATACATTTTTTTAAAATTAAATTTTATGCATATTTCAAGACAAACATTCAAGACTATTTAGATGGGGGGAATTCTTTTTGCAAAAAAATACCCCCACTTTAGAGAGTTTTCTGAAGAACTTATAGATAACACCAATGGGCAGGGTAATAGCCATAGCAATAACACTTAGATTTATATACTGCTTCACAGTGCTTTACAACCCACTCTGTTAGATTTGCATGAAGAGTCAGACGCGGAGTGCTTCAGTGAAGAGTTTATTAGTGACTACAGCTCATAACAGACCCGATTTGGCTGGGCTGCGGCTGCTACTTATAGCCAGCAGCCGCAGTTGCCAGCCAATCAGAGTGCAGGGTTTTCCCGCACTTTTTAAACCAATCATTTCTGACATTTTACAAGAACAGTTCAAACTTAACCAATGACATTCAAACCTGCATACATAACACCCCTCCCCACTAGGTTCAGTCCATACCCAAACCCCATCTATCTAATGTGTTCTTTTAAATAGGTGTGGCTCTTACGTGTACGTTGAGACCTTCGTGGTTCAGAAGTTTTAACGTTCTCACTCCGTGAGAGGGGAAATGTGTCTGTTGACATTTCCCTAGTTGGACTTCCTGTGAAAGAAGACCCTGTTTGATTGTTAGAATCTGGTCTCTCCTCCCAACCCATCTCCATCCCAATGTCAGCACCCAAGTCAGGTAGTGATGTGCAATCTTCCACTTGTAAGGATGGATTTTGGCATTGTGACAGGTTTTGGGATGGTTCCTGTTGTAATGGCTCGTTACACATGGGGTTGATTCTTGTTTGCTGATTATCCTCATGTTCCTCCCCCTCCCCCCTAGAAAAGGCATTAGGTATGGGAACCAAAGAGGAACAATTGCGATGTTCCTGGATCTAAGCTGATCAATGTGCCTGCTCCAGAGGACTCCATCCTCTGTTTGTACCCTGTAAGAACAAGGGCCTGTGATTTGAGTTATTTCAGCAGGAATCCATGAAGGTTCACCCATAAGGTTCTTAGCATAAACAGAATCACCCACACTGAACATGCGAACTTTGCTAGTGGAATCAAGTGGTGCGTTGGGTGTGTAAGTGGGATGAAGGCGGTCAAGGGGAGACCTAAGTTTTCTACCCATCAACAATTCTGCTGGGGATAAGTTATTAGATGGGTTAGGAGTGATGTGCTGAACACTAAGAAGTTTTTCAACTTTCTCAGTGATGTCCCCAGGACCCAATTTCTGAAGCTTTTCCTTGGTAAAACATACCATTTGTTCAGTCTGGCCATTAGCTGAAGGGTGCCCAGGGGCAGTAAGGGCATGTCTGATACCCATTTGTGCTAGATAGGATTCAAAAAGGTTGGATGTAAATTGAGGGCCATTGTCAGAGACAAGAACATCAGGTAACCCGTGGGTTACAAAAAGCTTTTTAAGCTGCTTGATGACAGCATCAGTTGTGGTGGATGCCATAGGGATTACCTCTAGCCATTTGGAATATGCATCTACTATAATAAGGAAGGTGTGCCCTCTGGTAGGGCCAGCAAAATCAATGTGAATCCTAGACCATGGGCCCCTAGGACATTCCCATTCCTGTTTGGGGGCAAGAGGTGGGGCAGGCCTGACTACCTGACAGTTGGGACAAGATGCAACCCAGTTTTCAACCATTTTGTCAATACCTGGCCACCATACATAACTCCTGGCCAATCCCTTCATTCTGACAATACCTGGATGACCCTCATGTAACATTTCCAAAACCTCTCTTTGCAGTTTTGCAGGAATAACCACCCTGTTACCCCACAAAATACATCCTCTTAATACAGATAATTCAGTTTGCCTGGAATTAAAAGGTTGGGCAAGTTGAGGTAGATCTTGAATAGGCCAACCTTTCTTAATCCAGCCTATAATAGGAGCCAATAAAGTGTCTTTGGCAGTCTCTCTGGCAATTTCAGCAGTGTGTACTGGAAGCTTGGCAACAGTTTATACAAAAAAGGTGTGTGCCTCAGGTTCAAAGTCCTCCTTGTGGTAAGGAAGTGGGCAACGACTCAAGGCATCAGCATGTCCAATGTCCTTGCCAGGCTTGTGGATAAGTTTGTATAAATAAGCAGCAAGAAATTCAGTCCACCTCAGCATTCTTGGTGACAGGATAGTGGGTGTAGGTTTGTCTCCTGCCACAATGCCTAACAAAGGTTTGTGATCTGTGACAATGGTAAATGTTCTCCCATATAAATACTCATGAAATTTCTTGATAGCTGCAACAATTGCCAATGCCTCCTTGTCCAATTGGCTGTAATTCTTCTCTGCTTTGGTCAAGGTGCGAGAGTAAAATGCAATAGGGGCTTCCCTCCCGCTGGGAAGCCTGTGGCTCAAACCCCCACCCCCCACTCCAAAGGGGGATGCATCACAAGTCAGTACAACAGGCAAATTCTCAGAGAACTATATGAGTACAGCATCAGATGTGATTAGTCTTTTAATACTGTTAAATGCTGATTGTTCCTTCCTGCCCCAGACCCAAACAGACTTTTTGTCAAGTAATCTGTGTAATGGTTCTGCAATGGTTTCCTTCTGAGGTAGGAACATGTGATAAAAGTTAATAAGTCCAAGGAAGGCTTGCAAATCTGTTTTGCATTTTGGTCTAGGGGCTTCATTGATTGCTTGAACCTTGGCATCTGTAGGGTGGATGCCATGCTTGTCAATCATATAGCCCAAGAACTCAACCTTGTCAGTTCTAAGAGTGCATTTTTCTTCCTTGACTTTTAACCCCGCTTTCTTGAATCTGGTATGGATTTCTCTGAGTCTCTCTTGTAATTGAGTGTCATTTTCAGCAGAGATTAACACATCATCAAAGTAAAGCACTACCCCTGGCAGTCCTTGGAGCATTCTTTCCATAAGGCTTTGAAAGATGCCTGGTGCCATGCTTACTCCAAACTGTAACCTTTTGCATTTGAAAGCACCTCTATGAGTCACAATGGTTTGGGCCTCTGCAGTGGCATCATCAACTGTTAGTTGTTGATATGCCTGGGCCAGATCTAATTTGGCAAAGACTGTGCCCCTGCCAAGTGAATGTAATAAATGATGCACCACTGGAACTGGATATGCGCTCTGCTGAAGCGCATGGTTCATAGTCTCCACAGATTCTTACTGACCCATCAGTCTTGACTGGTGTGACTATGGGTGTCTCCCATCTGGAGTGGTCAGTGGGCTCTAAAACTCTTTGAGCTATTAGTTTATCTAATTGTGCATCAATTTTATCCTTTAAGGCAAATGGGACCCTTCTGGGCTTTAAATGAATTGGGGGCACCTTGGGATCTAGGTTGAAAGTGATAGGGGTCCCCATATACTTGCCCAATCCGTCGCTGAAGACCTCTGGAAACTCAGACTTCAAAGCCTCCTCCCATTCAGTGTTGCTCACGTGATTGATGCCAGTCACCTCGGTGCCTAGTGGATTGAACCACTCAAGTCCCAGCAAGCTTGGGCGGTCTTTGCCCACGATGGTCAGGGGCAAACGTTTGGTGTGGCCTTTGAACTTCACGTTGAATTCTCTTGTTCCAACTACTGGAATCTTGTTCCCTTGGTAGTCTTTAAGAGTCAGTGCTTGCTTCTGGAAATGCTTCTTCTGAATGTTGGGAAGTAGCCTGTGAATAGTGTCCCATGACACCATAGAAAGGTATGAGCCTGAGTCCACTTCCATTTGGCAAGGCCTTCCTTCAATGAGTACCTTCACATGTACTTTTCTGCTTCTTAAGGGTGAAGAATGACCAATGGTGACTGTTTGATGACTTTCATTCTTCCCATTTGCTTCTGTGTTGTGCCCCATTTTCTCATTGAAGTTGTTATGCTTGAATTCTTTGTTAGGAAACTTCTTTCTGCTTGGTGGAGTTCTGGATGATTTGCAGACTGTTGCTAGGTGACCTCTTTCTTCACAACGGAGGCAGATGGTATCAAAAAACTTGCATTCAGTGCGGGGGTGCCCCCCCCCACAACCGCTGCAATAAAAGTCTTGCCTCTTTCTTCCCAGATCTTTCTTTTTCCGCTCCATTCTGGGTCTATAAATTCCTTCCTCCACCTCACTACAGTCTGAATCAGAATCTATTTGCTTGCAATGGGTTGTTGTGGATTTTTCCACATCAGGATGGCTTGCGGCCTTGTTAATTTTCTTCATGGCTGCTGCTGAGGACTTGGTAGCTTCCGCTAAAGAAGCTTCTTCTATGGCCTCCTTAAGCGTGATCTTAGGTTTCATTAATAATTTGCTCTGCAAAACCTTGTCTTTTAGGAGTAGAACAAATCGATCGCATGGCCTCTTCTAAGTTGATAAATTCACATGCACCCCCAATGTCCCTTAAACTTGCCACGAAGTCATTAACGTTTTCACTTTCCCCTTGATCCCGATGGTAGAATTCGTGTCTCTTAATGAGGCACAATACTTGTGGCGCGTAATGGGCTCTTAATAACTTTTCTAAGTCAGGCCAGTCCATTACCTTCACGTCTGCAGCTCCCGCCAATGCCTTCGCCATCTTGAAAACGGCCAGACAGTAGTGGGTGAGAAAGACCACCCTCTTCCGCTTGTCGGAAATGTCGGCGAGATCGTTTCCCTCCAAATACATTTGGAAACGATCTGCATACGAGTCCCAGTCTTCTGCCAGTGGATCGAATGGGGCTGGGGGGGGTGTTCAATGCAGCCATCTCTCTCTGCTTTTTCTCCGCGTTGTCTTCTCTTTGGGAAGGATCCCACCTTCGTCGCCAGTGTTAGATTTGCTTGAAGAGTCAGACGCGGAGTGCTTCAGTGAAGAATTTATTAGTGACTACAGCTCATAACAGACCCGATCTGGCTGGGCTGCAGCTGCTACTTATAGCCAGCAGCCGCAGTTGCCAGCCAATCAGAGTGCAGGGTTTTCCCACACTTTTTAAACCAATCATTTCTGACATTTTACAAGAACAGTTCAAACTTAACCAATGACATTCAAACCTGCATACACCTCTAAGTGGTTTACAGAGTCAGCATATTGCCCCAACAATCTGGGTCCTCATTTTACCAATGTTGGAAGGATGGAAGGCTGAATCAACCTTGAGCCTGATGAGATTTGATCTGCCAAATTGCAGGCATCCAGCAGTCAGCAGAATTACCCTGCAGTACTGCATTCCAACCACTATGCCACCATGGCTCTTCATTAATCCTTTTTGCTGTTGCTTTGGACTGACTTTGTGATCTGATCTCAAAATCCATTTGGTTACCTAAAGAGGTTTTCTTTCATTGATCAGGAGAAATATCCCCAGAACAAGAAGATGGTAGTGGCTGAGTAGAATAATAACAGAAAACATCAGTTAAACAAGACAAAGATTGATGTGAGCAGAGGGGAGAATATTTGGAGACTTGTAGAAAATATCCTTTGGCATGTTTCACACAAATTTAGTGTCCACAGTATTATTTTCAAATATGTTGAAAAGGACCTTCAGTTAACAAAGAGAAACCAATTCCAGAGTGGATTGTCCTGGCAATCTTTACTTAAGCTCTCTTAAATACTTTCCAGCACTCTTTTAGGCAGTTTATAACTTACATTATTTATTATCCTGGAGTGCTAGGCCTCCTACCGTGAACTTTAACTTGTTTTGATAGACACAGGAAACCAAGGGTTGAATTCAAAGTCATGATAATAAAACTGTGGAACCATAACTTAGTTGAAGGGTAGCACATGTATGTTAACAGTTGCTTGTGAGAAAGGAGTAGAAATCTGCAACCAGAGTAGTGAGCACTGTCTGGCTTTTTGGTTGATGCCTGTGAATTAAAGCCTGTTTTCTGTGGGCCCAGTCTGACTGAAATGGGAATAAAACAAATTGCTCAAGATAAAAGGATAGAAAGCTATACACATCACTTTCCTTGGAACAGAAACAAACTCATGAGCTTGACAAAACAGAAACCAAATCCTGCTATTGTTATACCAGTGAGACCAGATGCAGGCAAAAGACTCTTGAAGACACTGCAGAGAATTCTAACCTAGAAGTGAAGGGAACTTTCTCAACCACTGAAAAAACACAGAGAAAGCAGAAAGTGATCAAGACAAAGAGGTAGTTGTTTGTAGGTAAAGGCTATTAATGGAAGTTCAAGCTTAGTAGAAACTATTGGTAGGCAATCAAGGCTTCTTAGTTTCAGCTGCATCTGGGGAAGAGAAAAGGTACTTTAGTATTTGAAACCCTCTCAGAGGGAAAGACTTCTTGCTAGAATAACTTCTATGACAGGCCTATCTTGAATTTTGAGTTATATCGGCTGCATAAAATCCTTGGACTAGAGCTGAAGTCTGAAAGTGGCTTATTCTTGGAAATTGGCAACTTCCTCTGAACTTGCTCCAATTTGTCATTATATTTTTAACTAAAATGCTCAGAATTTGATATAATATTCCAAATGGAATTTGATCAGGGAAGTGTAGAGTGGAACATTACTATGATCTGGACTAGTTTCCCCTGTTAATATACCCAATATAGTGTTTGCTTTTTTGTAGCACATGATTCACAATATGGTTCAGATTTAATTTGTGGTTGATAGGGATGTCCACATGCTTTTCACATATACTAGTGTGAAACATGTTCTTCTGCATCCTAGCTTGTGTATTGCTTTTTTTTCCTAATCAGAGACAGAACTGTACAGTTCTTCCTGTTAAATTCCATCCTGTTCCTTTCAGCTGACTGCTCAGGACTGTTTAGATCTTTTGAATGTTTTTCTCTGTCCTTTAAATGATTAGGCAGCCCTTTTACCTTTGTGGTGTTGACCCACTGCAGTGATAGTACTTCACCTTGCAGTAGTATATTGGTCTGTCTCAACACAGAGCAGCACTGAAGAGGAGTTCATCTGATCCAGATGTATAGAAAAACCAGTTTTGAAGAGCAAATTATCTACTGGTCATGATAGCAATAGCAATAGCACTTATACTTAGCAACAATAAGCAATAGTAAGCACTTAGACATATATACCACTTCCTTGTGCTTTAAAGCCTCTCTAAGAAGTTTACAGAGTCAGCATATTGTCCCCAACAATCTTGAGTTTTCATTTTATTGGCCTAAAAAGGATGGAAGGCCGAGTCAACCTTGAGACGGTCAGGATCAAACTGCTGGCAGTTGGCAGACTTAACCCGCAGTACTTCATTCTAACCACAGTGCCACCATGGCTCTTCCGATTCTTTGCTCAACCCTTTAACAAAGCAAAGTAGCTTTTCAAAAACCTGCAAAGTTGGGTATATTAGGAAGACTGGCCAATTGAAGGAGAAATAAAAGTTTCACCTGTACATGTATGCATTTTGTGCCTTTCTTCTTTATTCAGACTTGCTTTCTGCTCTATTGCTGGCAAATAAAACAAAATTAAAGAAGACAAAATGGCTTGAAAGGGCATTAAATGCATTACTTCTAAGTCAGGGTTCATTTTTACCTTATTCTTGTGGCTCATGAACTGATATTTAAATAATCTCATTTCTCACTGTGCCCAATTGATTCTAAGATAGATCTCCATCTCTCCTGATTGCTCTGGTGCCATTTATTAAAATGCACCAGCACTGCTGAACTTCACAACATGTTTTTGGACAGACAGGATGAAATAGCAGTGTAGAAAGAATATTGTGCTTTGCTTGGCAATATAAAAATATTATTAAAAAGGAGATAAATATTGTATCCAAAGAAATCAAGGATGTAGGAATGTTTCCAATCTAATGGAAATTAGAAGAAACAGTTCCACAGACACAATAGGGACAACTTCAAAAAGAGCCAAGGATTAAATGGAAAGTTAAACAGAAGAACTAGCTTCAAATGCTGACTTAAAATGGAAGAGAAATTAATGGAAGCAAAGGGGATTTTTCCTAAGAGTAACAAATCTAAGAGGTAGGATTTGAAATATAATGGACTATGGTTGTTAAAAACTTCCTTGGATTAGAGATTTAGGAACTTGTTTGGGAAATCCTATGATGATACGGCAAATAATTTCAGTTCTGTCTGTCTGTCTATATATTGAAGGACTGGACTCAAACCAAAATATTTTATTCAAGAATTGTGGATATATTGGCATTATATTATTTAAAGCTTTGGCTTCAGTTATAAAATCTTATATTTAAAACACACAGACATACAAATGGAGAATTAAAAATCTAATTCTTTCAAAAGTACTTTGAGTTTTTAAATACAGTGAAACTTAAGAGTTAGGCAGGTATAAAATAGGAGACCAAAGTTTCCATCTAGTCATTTGTAGCCAAACATTTTGAAAGTTGACTTTGAAATAAATCCAATAATTCCATGGGTGTTGTGAACCTGCTTTCCTTTTACTAGTTTAGCTGTTGCTAAAGTAATGGAATACTTTGTGCAGCAAAATATCAGAAAATATGCAGCAGAATCCAAGACTGGAATAACCAATATACAGTACATTTTAATATAGTTTGTATATAGAATAATACAAGTACTATATATTATGGAAGTGTTCCCTCCAGTTACACCCTTGAAGAATATTTGAAAGCTGCAACTGCAGGATACAGTGGTACAGACAATTCTGGAGGCCCCATGAGTGGCACATGTGACACAGCTGTTATATGAACTGCACTAACTGCCAGATTGCTTCCCAATCCAATTCAAGGAGTGGGTTATAGCCCTTTATAGCCTGGGGCTATCTGAAGAACTATCTCATGCTGTTGGAACTAACCTATCCCATTCTTTCCAGCAGAAAGGGCCTACTTTTGATGGTCAGCCAAAGAATTTCAGCTGGTAGAGTTCAGGAGAAGAGCTTTTCCTGCAGTGGCTCCACCCTCTGGCATATTCTCCCAATGGAGGTGAGGTCTGCTCCCACACTCCTGGCCTTTGGGAAGGGCCTAAAAACCTGGCTTTGCTGTGTGGCTCAAGACACCAACAGTATCCTGCAATGTTGGGGTTGGCTGATGACGTAGAGACGTTTCTTATCCCCAGGTTGTTCATCATCTAGATTTTTAGTGTTATGTATGTAGGTTTGAATGTCATTGGTTTAGTTTGAACTGTTCTTGTAAAATGTTAGAAATGATTGGTTTAAAAAGTGTGGGAAAACCCTGCACTCTGATTGGCTGGCAACTGCGGCTGCTGGCTATAAGTAGCAGCCACAGCCCAGCCAAAACGGGTTCGTTCTGAGCTGTAGTCACTAATAAACAAAGAGCTTGAAGCACTCCGCGTCTGACTCTTCATGCAAACATAACACTGGCGACGAAGGTGGGATCTCCCTGAAGAAGAAGGCACAGAAGAAGAGAGAGATGGCTGCGCTGAACACCCCCCCAGCCCCATTCGATCTGATGGCAGAAGACTGGGAGACGTATGCAGATCGTTTCCAAATGTATCTGGAAGGAAATGATCTTGCCGACATTTCTGAGAAGCGGAAGAAGGCGGTCTTTCTCACGCACTGCGGTCCGGCAGTTTTCAAGATGGCGAAGGCATTGGCGGGAGCTGCAGATGTGAAGGTAATGAAATGGCCTGACTTAGAAAATTTGTTAAGAGCCCATTACGCCCCACAAGTATCATGCCTCATAAAGAGACACGAGTTTTACCGTCGGGATCAAGGGGAAAGCGAAAACGTAAACGACTTCATGGCAAGTTTAAGAGACATTGGGGGTACATGCGAGTTTAACAACTTAGAAGAGGCCATGCGTGATCGATTTGTTCTGGGCCTTAAAGACAAGGTGCTTCAGAGCATGTTATTACTAAGACCTAAGATCACGCTGAAGGAAGCAATAGAAGAGGCCTCTTCAGCAGAAGCTACCAAGTCCTCAGCAGCAGCCATGAAGAAAATTAACAAGGCCGCAAGCCATCCTGATGTGGAAAAATCCACAACAACCCATTGCAAGCAAATAGATTCTGATTCAGACTGTAGTGAGGTGGAGGAAGGAATTTATAGACCCAGAATGGAGCGGAAAAAGAAAGATCTGGGAAGAAAGAGGCAAGACTTTTATTGCAGCGGTTGTGGGGGGGGGCACCCCCGCACTGAATGCAAGTTTTTTGATACCATCTGCCTCCGTTGTGAAGAAAGAGGTCACCTAGCAACAGTCTGCAAATCATCCAGAACTCCACCAAGCAGAAAGAAGTTTCCTAACAAAGAATTCAAGCATAACAACTTCAATGAGAAAATGGGGCACAACACAGAAGCAAATGGGAAGAATGAAAGTCATCAAACAGTCACCATTGGTCATTCTTCACCCTTAAGAAGCAGAAAAGTACATGTGAAGGTACTCATTGAAGGAAGGCCTTGCCAAATGGAAGTGGACTCAGGCTCATACCTTTCTATGGTGTCATGGGACACTATTCACAGGCTACTTCCCAACATTCAGAAGAAGCATTTCCAGAAGCAAGCACTGACTCTTAAAGACTACCAAGGGAACAAGATTCCAGTAGTTGGAACAAGAGAATTCAACGTGAAGTTCAAAGGCCACACCAAACGTTTGCCCCTGACCATCGTGGACAAGGATCGGCCAGGCTTGCTGGGACTTGAGTGGTTCAATCCACTAGGCATCGAGGTGACTGGCATCAATCACGTGAGCAACACTGAATGGGAGGAGGCTTTGAAGTCTGAGTTTCCAGAGGTCTTCAGTGACGGATTGCGAAAGTATATGGGGACCCCTATCACTTTCAATCTAGATCCCAAGGTGCCACTGTATGTATGTAGGTTTGAATGTTATTGGTTTAGTTTGAATTGTTCTTGTAAAATGTCAAATAGGATTGGTTTAAATAGTGCGGGAAAACCTGACTCTGATTGGCTGGCAACTACGGCTGCTGGCTATAAGAAGCAGCCGTAGCCCAGCCAAGTCGGGTCCATTCAAGCTGTAGTCACTTAATAAACTCTTCACTGAAGCTCTTCGCGTCTGACTCTTCATGCAAACTTAACACTGGCGACGAGGATGGGATTCCCCTGAAGAAGAGACGATGCGGAAGACAAGCAGAAGAGTGAGATGGCTGTGCTGAACATCCCCAGCCCCGCTCGATCCGGCGGCAGAAGACTGGGAATCATGCGGATCGCTTCAAATGTATTTGGAAGGAAACGACCTCGCGATATCACTGAGAAGCGGAAGAGGGCGGTATTTCTCATGCACTGTGGTCCGGCAGTCTTCAAGATGCGAAGGCATTGGCGGAGCTGCAGACTTGAAGGTAATGGAATGGCCTGATTTAGAAAAGCTTTTAAGAGCCCATTACGCCCCACAAGTATCGTGCCTCATTAAAAGACATGAGTTTTACCGTCAGGATCAAGGGGAAAGCGAAAATGTTAACGACTTCATGGCAAGTTTAAGGGACATTGGGGGTGCTTGTGAGTTTACCAACTTAGAAGAGGCCATGCATGATCGGTTTGTTTTAGGCCTTAAAGATAAGGTCTTACAGAGCAAATTACTAATGAAACCTAAGATCACGTTTAAGGAGGCCATAGAGGAAGCTGTTTCAGCGGAAGCAACTAAGTCCTCAGCAGCAGCCATGAAGAAAATTAACAAGGCCTCAAGCCATTCTGATGTGGAAAAGTTCACAACAACCCATTGTGAGCAAATAGACTCTGATTCAGACTGTAGTGAGGTGGAAGAAGGAATTTATAGACTCAGAATGGAGAAGAAAAGGAAAGACCTTGGAAAAAAGAGGCAAGAATTTTATTGCAGAGGCTGTGGGGGCCACCCCACACTGAATGCAAGTTTTTAGACACCATCTGCCTACGTTGTGAGAAAAGAGGTCACCTAACAAGAGTCTGCAAATCATCCAGAACTCCACCTAGTAGGAAGAAATTTCCTGAGAATTCAAGCCCAACAATTTCAGTGAGAAAATGGGGCAACTCAGAAGCAAATGGAAAGAATGAAACTCATCAAACAATCACCATTGGTCATTCTTCACCCTTGAGAAGCAGAAAAGTACATGTGAAGGTATTCATTGAAGGAAGGCCTTGCCAAATGGAAGTGGACTCAGGCTCCTATTTATCTATGGTGTCATGGGACACTATTCACAGGCTACTTCCCAACATTCAGAAGAAACATTTCCAGAAGCAAGCACTGACTCTTAAAGACTACCAAGGGAACAAGATTCCAGTAGTTGGAACAAGAGAATTCAACGTGAAGTTTAAAGGCCACACCAAACATTTGCCCCTGACCATCGTGGACAAGGATCGCCCAAGCTTGCTGGGACTTGAGTGGTTCAAGCCACTAGGCATCGAGGTGACTGGCATCAATCACGTGAGCAACTCTGAATGGGAGGAGGCCTTGAAGTCTGAGTTTCCAGAGGTCTTCAGCGACAGATTGGGCAAGTATATGGGGACCCCTATCACTTTCAACCTAGATCCAAAGGTGCCCCCAATTCGTTTAAAGCCCAGAAGGGTTCCATTTGCTTTAAAGGAAAAAATTGATGCACAATTAGACAAATTAATAGCTCAAGGTTTTAGAGCCCACTGACCACTCCAGATGGGAGACACCCATAGTCACACCAGTCAAGACTGATGGGTCAGTAAGAATCTGTGGAGACTATAAGGACACTGAACCAAGCGCTGCAGCAGAGTGCATATCCAGTTCCAGTGGTGCATCATCTGTTACATTCACTTGGCAGGGGTACAGTCTTTGCCAAATTGGATTTGGCCCAGGCATATCAACAACTAACAGTTGATGATGCCACTGCAGAGGCCCAAACCATTGTGACTCATAGAGGTGCTTTATGTAAAGGTTACAATTTGGAGTAAGCGTGGCACCAGGCATCTTTCAAAGCCTTATGGAAAGAATGCTCCAAGGACTGCCAGGGGTAGTGCCATACTTTGATGATGTGTTAATCTCTGCTGAAAATGACACTCAGTTACAAGGAAGACTCAGAGAAGTCCTTACTAGATTCACGGGGTTAAAAGTCGCGGAAGAAATATGCACTCTTAAAACTGACAGGGTTGAGTTCCTGGGCTACATGATTGACAAGCATGGCATCCACCCTACAGATGCCAAGGTTAAAGCAATCAAAGAAGCCCCTAGACCTAAATGCAAAACAAATTTGCAAGCTTTCCTTGGACTTTTATCACATGACTTTTATCACATGTTCCTACCTCAAAAGGCAACCATTGCTGAACCATTGCACAGATTACTTGATTCAGAAGTCTGCTTGGGTTGCGCAAGGAAGGAAATGGGAGAACATTTACCATTGTTACAGATCACAAACCTTTGTTAGGCATTGTGGCAGGAGACAAGCCTACACCTATTATCCTGTCACCAAGAATGCTGAGGTGGACTGAATTTCTTGCTGCTTATTTATACAAACTTATCCACAAGCCTGGCAAGGACATTGGACATGCTGATGCATTGAGTCATTGCCCACTTCCTTACCACAAGGAGGACTTTGAACCTGACACACACACCTTTTTCCTAGAAACTGTTGCCAAGCTTCCAGTTCATGCTGCTGAAATTGCCAGAGAGACTGCCAAAGACACTGTGTTGGCCCTGTTATAGGCTGGATTAAGAAAGGTTGGCCTCTTCAAGATCTACCTCACCTTGCCCAACTTTTTAAGTCCAGGCAAACTGAATTATCTGTATTAAGAGGATGTATTTTGTGGGTAACAGGGTGGTTATTCCTGCAAAACTGCAAAGAGAGGTTTTGGAAATGTTACATGAGGGTCATCCTGGTATTGTAAGGATGAAGGGATTGGCCAGGAGTTATGTATGGTGGCCAGGTATTGACAAAATGGTTGAAAACTGGGTTGCATCTTGTCCCAACTGTCAGGTAGTCAGGCCTGCTCCACCTCACGCTCACACAGGAATGGGAATGTCCTAGGGGCCCATGGTCTAGGATCACATTGATTTCGCAGGCCCTACTAGAGGGCACACTTTTCTTATATAGTAGATGCATATTCCAAATGGCTAGAGGTAATTCCCATGGCATCCACCACAACTGATGCTGTCATCAAGCAGCTCAGAAAAACTTTTGTAACCCGGGTTACCTGATGTTCTTGTTCTGACAATGGCCCTCAATTTACATCCAACCTCTTTGAATCCTATTTAGCACAACAGGGTATCAGACATGCCCTACTGCCCCTGGGCACCCTTCGCTAACGGCGGGTGAACCATGGCACGTTTTACCAAGGAGAAGCTTCAGCACTGGTCCTGGGACATCACTGAGAAAGTTGAAAACTTCTTAGTGTTCAGCACATCACTCCTAACCCATCTAATAACTTATCCCCAGCAGAGTTGTTGATGGGTAGGAAACTTAGGTCTTCCCTTGACCGCCTTCATCCCACTTCTACGCACCAACGCACCACTAGATTCCACTTCCAAAGTTCGACATTCAGTGTGGGTGATTCTGTTTATGCTAAGAACCTTATGGGTGAACCTTTGTGGATTCCTGCTGAGATAACTCAGATCACAGGCCCTCGTTCTTGGGGTGCAAACAGAGGATGGACTCCTCTGAGCAGGCACATTGATCAACTTAGATCCAGGTCCTCTCAGGAACGGCACTTGTTCCTCTCTAGTTCCTCACCTGATGTCAATTCTAGGGGAGGGAGGAACAGGAGGAAAATCAGCAAGCAAGAATCAACCCCATGTGTAACAAGCCATTACGACAGGAACCATTCCAAAACCTGTCACAATGCCAAAATCCATCCTTAGAAGTGGAAGATTGCACATCACTACCTGACTTGGTGCTGACAGGAGATGGGTTGGGAGGAGAGACCAGATTCTAACAGCAAACTTCTTTTCACAGGAAGTCCCAGTGGGGAAATGTCAGCAGACACATTTCCTCTCTCACTGGTGAGAATGTTAAAACTTCTGAACTTAAGGTCTCAACGTACACAGGCAAGAGCCCCACCTATTTAAAAGAATACAGATAGATGGGGTTTGGCTATGGACTGAACCTAGTGGGGAGGTGTTATGTATGTAGGTTTGAATGTCATTGGTTTAGTTTGAACTGTTTG
>CM019148.1:198562444-198647931 GCA_009733165.1 Naja naja | reverse complement strand
CTCCTCTGTCCAATTGGCTGTAGTTCCTCTCTGCTTTGACAGCGCGGCAGAGAATGCAGTGGGGCTTCCTGCCATTGGAAGCCTGTGGCTCAAAACCCTCCCACTCCAAAAGGGGATGCATCACAAGTCAGAACAACAGGTAAATTCTCAGAGAATTGAATCAACACAGCATCAGACGTGATTGGTCTCTTTTTAATACTGTTAAATGCTGACTGTTCCTTCCGCCCCCAGATCAGCAGCCTTCTTATCAAGTAAACGATGTAAGGGTTCAGCAATAGATGCTTTGTGAGGTAGAAACATGTGATAAAAGTTAATAAGGCCAAGGAAGGCTTGCAGATCTGACTTGCAACGAGGTTTAGGGCTTCCTTGATCGCTTTAACCTTGGCATCAGTGGGGTGGATGCCCTGTTTATCAATCATGTACCCCAGGAATTCAACTCTGTCTGTTTTGAGAGTGCATTTGTCTTCCTTGACTTTCAAACCTGCTTTTCTGAATCTGGTAAGGACTCTGAGTCTCTCTTGAAGCTGAGTGTCATTTTCAGCAGAGATTAACACATCATCAAAATAAGGCACTACCCCAGGCAGTCCTTAAATATTCTTTCTTTCCATAAGACTTTGAAAAATGCCAGGTGCCACGCTTACTCCAAATTGTAGTCTTTACATTTGAAGGCACCTCTATGAGTCACAATTGTTTGTGCCTCTGCAGTGGCATCATCAACTGTTAATTGTTGATATGCCTGAGCTAAGTCCAGTTTAGCAAATACTGTACCCCTGCCAAGGGAATGGAGCAGATGATGCACAACAGGTACAGGGTATGCTTGCTGCAGCAGCATGGTTAAGTGTCCCCTTGTAGTCACCACAGATTCTCACTGACCCATCAGCCTTGACTGGTGTGACTATGGGTGTTTCCCATCTGGAGTGGTCAGTAGGTTCCAAAACCCCTTGATGAGCTTATCTAATTGTGCATCAATTTTTTTCCAAAGCAAATGGAACCCTCCTGGGCTTTAAACGAATTTGGGGCACCTTGGGGTCTAAACTGAAAGCAATAGGGGTCCCATATACTTGCCCAGTCCTTCGCTGAAGACCTCTGAAACTCAGACTTCAAGGACTCTTCCCAGTCAGAACTGCTCACACGTGATGGATGCCAGTCACCTCGATGCCAAGTGGCTTGAACCACTCAAGTCCCAGCAAACTTGGGCGATCCTTGTCCACGATGGTCAGTGGCAAACGTTTGGTGTGGCCTTTAAACTGCACGTTGAATTCCCTCGCTCCAACTACTGGAATCTTGTTCCCTTGGTAGTCTTTGAGGGTCAGTGCTTGCTTCTGGAAATGTTTTTCTGAATTCTTGAAAGAGTCTGTGTATAGTGTCCCATGACACCATAGATAAATAAGAGCCTGAGTCCACTTCCATGTGGCACGGTCTCCCTTCAATAAACACCTTCACATGTACTTTTCTGCTATTTAAATGAAGACTGACCAATGGATATTGTTTGGTGAGTTTCACTCTTGCCATTTGCTTTTGGATTTCCCCATTTTTCCAATTAAATTGTTGGGCTTAAAATCTTCCTCAGGAAGTTTCTTCCTGAATGGTGGAGTTCTGGATGATTTGCAGACTCTGGCTATATGGCCCCGCTTCTCACAACGTAGGCAAATGGAGTCAAAGACTTGCATTCAGTGGGGTGGCCCCCCACAGCCTCTGCAAACGAATCCTTGCCTGTTTTTTTCAGAGTCTTTCTTTTCTCCATTCTGAGCTTAAAATCCCCTTCTTCCTCACTGCTATCCGAATCAGAGTCTATTTGTTTGCAATGAGTTGTTGAGATTTTTCCCCATCAGAATGGCTTGAGGCCTGGCTCGAGGCCTTGTTAATCTTTTTCATGGCAGAGCTGAGGACTTGGTGGCTTCTGCTGAAACAGCCTCTTCAATAGCCTCTTTGCGTGATTTTGGTTTCATTAACAGTTTGCTTTGTAAGATCTTATCTTTAAGGCCCAAAACAAACCGATCACGATGGCCTCTTCGTTGGTAAAGTCACAAGCACCCCAATGCCTGCTTGCCCACGAAGTCATTAACACTCTCGCTATCCCTTGATCCCGACGGTAAAATTGTGTCTCTAATGAGGCACGATACTTGTGGGGCGAATGGGCTCTTAAAAGTCTTTTAATTCCGGGCCATTCTATTACCTTCATTCTGCTGCCCCGCCAACGCCTTCGCCATTTTGAAGACTGCCGACCGCAGTGTGTGAGAAAGACGCTCTCTTCCTTCTCGGGGATGCCGGCAGATCGCCCTTCCAGGAACATGTGGAACCGGTCTGCATACGATTCCCAGTCTTCCGTCGCGCCGATCGAACGGTGCTGGGGGTGTTCAGCGCAGCCATCTCGCCAGTTGCTTGTTCGCCGCGCCTCTTCTCTTCAGGGAATCCCACCGCCGCCAGTGTTAAGTTTGCATGAAGAGTCAGACGCGAGGGTTCCAGCAAAAGACTTTATTAATGACAACAGCTCGAATGGACCCGTCCGGTAAGGCTATGCTGTTTATAGCCGCAGTCCGTAGCTGCTAGCCAATGGGAGTGCAGGGTTTCTTCCCGCACTATTTAAACCAATACCATTTGACATTTTACAAGACCAATTCAAATAAACCAATAACATTTAAACCTACATACATAACACCCCCTTTAAAAAAAAAAATTCTTAATAGAATTCCATGCTGTATGTGTTCTTGAACGCCTGTGGTAGAATGTAGTCCGGATTCCCTGGAGGGATGGAGTGCATTCCAGAGGAGCAAAGGACAGCAAAATTTAGATAGCTTGGCTGGGAGGAACTTAAAACAACTCTGCCCTAGAGGTGTTCTCAGGGTATATGTTTAATGGTGCAAATAGTCTGCTTTAGTCTGGCAAGATAGATAGATGAGGAAAAATAAAATAAATTCTTTAGGAGAACTCAGCATGTCCTTCTAGGTTTTTGGAGCCTGACAGTAATCATACTGGATTTTCCCAACACATTGAGCCATGGTTTGCTTATCCACGTTTAACCTAATAAAATTGGCTAAGTTTATTAAACTGTGATTTATGAGACATAGTTCATAAAAGAGAATGGTGTCTGTAAGAAAAGAAGCCAAAACAAAGGAAGATAATAGAGGAATCCTGTCATAAACTTGACTTGTGTCACCCAAACAGACAGTGGGATGTGATTTGTTTTGTCTGGACCAAACATGACCCTCTAGTCACGAGACCATAGTAGTTGTCCTGAAATACATATTTACCATTCACTGCAATTATATATATCCTTACAAGACATTCCCAAACCACAATGTTTCTATCTTATGTAGGAAAAAATGTCAGTGACTAATTGTGGTTGTGTCGTCCAACAGTCAGTATTTTGGGGGGAATTAAATCAGTGTTTTTCCATCTTAGTACAGAATGATGGTTGGGTTATGATATTTTTCAGTCACAGTAAACCGAGTCCGATTTTCCAGTTCAGTCTTTCATATAAAATGTAGTAGTTTTTCTACAGTTTGGCAAGTGAAGGATGAATTATTGTTTGCCACAATTCCCACACAAAACCCTCAAGCATATTATGCAAATAATGTCAGATGTGTAGATATTGAATTGATGTAAAACAGAAGACAAAGAGATACCACAGCTGGATTACACAGCAGTGTTTCTGAGATCTTGTGCAAAGTTACAGTATCTATCAGTGTTCCCAGCTGTAAACAAAGTGTGTCTGATAAATGCCAAAAAAAAACACATTTAGAGGAGACAAATAATAAAATACGTGTCTACCAATTTAGCCAAAGTTTCAGGTAAACGCTGAGTTTTCTGATGGAGGCAAAATATCAGTATTGTTCCTAGAGAGCCAATAACTGACAAAATACTGTTAACTTCAATACAAAAAAAGTAATATTTTGAAATGTATAAAAACTTTATCTGCAGTTCTTTTTTATAATGTATTGGTGAAGACAAAAGATTTAATTTCCCTTTCCCCCCAAAAAAGATGTTGGAGAAAAACAGAAAAAATGGTGACTCTGAAAAGTATATAATCAAAGGAGTTGGGCTTTTCATTAATCAAGGACTCTCTTCCTTGAAAATAAATATAGTAAATGAGGATTGCTTGTATTTCAACTGAATGGAAATTTTGAGAAATTTTTTGAAGAATATGATTTTAGCATATAATTTTAGTGTGTGAGACTTCAGGTGTCACTTCTGAAAGTTTTGCATGTAACAAGCTGCAAATGTATGTGACAAAAGGTGAAAATTAGTATCTCTGAGGAGAACAATCAGAACTATTATTATTCACAAATTTTAAACGTAAATAAAATTGAATCAAATTTAATTTTTGTCTTGAGATTTACTTAATGCCTCTTTCTGGCCTCACCTGGTCTGGAAAAAAGTGGATATTCCTTATTTAATGATTGAATCAAGTCATTAACAGCATATTTAATTAAGCTGACTATAATGTTTATTTTTAACTGAATTTCCTCTCTGTCAAGGAGACATAGAATTACAACCAAAAGGTACTCTCAAAGTATTTCTTTTCGTAACTTCTACTGATGATGGCAGTCTAATCCAACCAATATTCTTAATTACCTTAAGCACATGGATTGATATTGAGGACTCTGGGGTGATAGTCTTCACTCGCCTTTATTACTTAAAATAATAAAGTTTCTTTATATCAATAAAAAAATAGTTTCTTTATATCAATCAAGGCCAGAGCTACTTTTTGTACTGATTTCAGTACCCAGTTTCTTCTACAACAACAGCAACTAGTCTGGAAACATCCATCTTATGGAAAAACTGGAAGGGCTAAAATTTATCCCTCTGCTCATTCAAGATGAGGAGGCTTATGAGGTCTTCTTATCCAGCCTTTGTACTGGATAAGAAGAGACCCTCAGAAGCAGGGCAGAATCAAATAAATCTTGCAAATAGCAGAGCACTTAGGATTATCTGCCTGATGAATAACTCTGTTTTACAGTAAGAGATTTAGATGAATCCAAAGACATTTGTTAATTATTCTGAGATTCACAGCCTTCAAAGTTTGCAATGCAATGCAAGAGGGTGGGATATACTGTATATGTCAGGGCTGTCAAACTCCCAGCCCATGGGCCAGATGCGTCATGTGCTGGCCACGCCCATGACTGGTTTAGCAAAGGGGGGGGAAGTCCCAATATGACAATGTTGGGATGATGTGAGTTTGACACCTCTGGTATATGTGCATATAAATCAAATCAAATATATAGTAAGTCACCTTGAGAAACAGAACATCCCTGTATACTCATTACTTTCAGTTTAAACTCATGATCTATAAGTTACCAAACTGATATGTGCAATAGTAATTAAAGAAGCAGATATAAAATGTATTATAAAAAGTGCCTGCAAGACTATAATCTGCATAATTATGAGGAAAAAACCAACCAAGATTCTGCGTGTAAATCCAAGAGAAAGAAAAGCTTTTATTTGGATGCTTTGCATTGTAAATGAATTGTCCTATGAAAGGAAGAAAAGGCAAACCTGTTACAGTGGACTGAAATCCAGAGGCCAAATTCAATCCAATATAAAAGCAATGAAAGCAAGAGCCATTAGGTTTTACAAACATCATTCCCATAAATCTGCCTATATTTACTTGCCAAGATAGATAAAAGATCACCTTAGACAGGAAAATCTCTGTAAGATTGCATTGTACATTAGGGAAAGGAGTAGTGCCCAATAGTGCTCAGTTTAATACTTAAAGAAGCCTCATTAATGTGGAGTTAAGTCTACTTTCAATAAAATTCACAAAAATCACAGAGAGGTCAGCATGCAAAATACAGTCCATTGCTTCCCTATTGTCCATTGAAACAGAGTCTGTATCTGCAGCACAGGCATGCTACGAGCTTCAGTGGCTCAATTCAGACAAACCAGAAGAACAAACCAATTTGAGGATGATCAAGAAAGTATCTGATTCTCCCCAAATGGAGAAAACCACATTCCAAGCATGACACTTGGACACTAAGTATTACAGTGTATGATTACTTGAATTGGAATGTAGCTCAATAGATGAGATGTACTCCCTAATCCTTTGTTTCAGAGAACAGCAAAGAACTATTTGAGAGATGAGGGGAAGGAGAAGGGGAAGGGGGAGAGGAGAGGAGACATGCTTGACATCTATCTATCTATCTATCTATCTATCTATCTATCTATCTATCTATCTCTATATCTATAAGCTAAGAAAGGATTTTTTGAAATGACCATCAGATCCTTAGTATTTCTTATATTATTTGTTATGTATGTAGGTTTGAATGTTATTGGTTTATTTGAACTGTTCTGTAAAATGTCAAATGGTATTGGTTTAAATAGTGCGGGAAGAAACCCTGCACTCCCATTGGCTGGCAACCATGGCTGCAGGCTATAAGAGGCAGCCGTAGCCAAGCCAACTCAGGTCCATTCGAGCTGTAGTCACTGAATAAAGTCTTTGCTGGAACTCTTCGCGTCTGACTCTTCGTGCAGACTTAACACTGGCGACGAGGATGGGATTTCCCTGAAGAGAAGATGACGCGAAAGACAAGCAGAAGAGCGAGATGGCTGCGCTGAACACCCCCCCAGCCCTGTTCGATCTGGCGGTGGAAGACTGGGAATCGTATGCGGATCGCTTCCAGATGTACCTGGAAGGAAACGACCTCGTCGACATTCCCGAGAGACGGAAGAGGGCGGTATTTCTCACGCACTGCGGTCCGGCAGTCTTCAAGATGGCGAAAGGCGTTAGCGGGAGCTGCAGAGCTGAAGGTAATGGAATGGCCTGATTTAGAGAAGCTTTTAAGAGCCCATTACGCCCCACAAGTATCATGCCTCATTAAAAGACACAAGTTTTACCATCGGGATCAAGGGGAAAGCGAGAATGTTAATGACTTGGCAAGTTTAAGGGACATTGGGGGTGCTTGTGACTTTACCAACTTAGAAGAGGCCATGCGTGATCGCTTTGTTTTAGGCCTCAAAGATAAGGTCTTACAAAGCAAACTGTTAATGAAACCTAAGATCACGTTTAAAGAGGCCATTGAAGAAGCTGTTTCAGCGGAAGCCACCAAGTCCTCAGCAGCGGCCATGAAAAGATTAACAAGGCCTCAAGCCAGGCCTCAAGCCATTCTGATGGGGAAAAATCCACAACAGCCCATTGCGAACAAATAGACTCTGATTCAGATTGCAGTGAGGCAGAGGAGGGATTTTAAACTCAGAATGGAGAAGAAGAGAAAAGACTCTGGGAGAAATAGGCAAGGATTTTATTGCAGAGGCTGTGGGGGGCCACCCCTGCACTGAATGCAAGTTCTTTGACACCATCTGCCTACGTGAGAAAAGGGGTCACCTAGCCAGAGTCTGCAAATCATCCAGAACTCCACCTATTAGGAAAAAATTTCCTGAAAAAGAATTTAAGCCCAACAACTTCATTGAAAAATGGGGCGAAATTCAGAAGCAAATGGCAAGAATGAAACTCACCAAACAATCACTATTGGTCATTCTTCACCCTTGAGAAGCAGAAAAGTACATGTGAAGGTATTCATTGAAGGAAGGCCTTGCCAAATGGAAGTGGACTCAGGCTCTTATTTATCTATGGTGTCATGGGACACTATTCACAGGCTCCTTCCCAACATTCAGAAGAAACATTTCCAGAAGCAAGCACTGACTCTTAAAGACTACCAAGGGAACAGGATTCCAGTAGTTGGAGCAAGAGATTTCAACGTGCAGTTTAAAGGCCACAACAAACGTTTGCCTCTGACCATTGTGGACAAGGATCGCCCAAGTTTGCTGGGACTTGAGTGGTTCAAGCCACTAGGCATCGAGGTGACTGGCATCAATCACGTGAGCAGCTCTGAATGGGAGGAGTCCTTGAAGTCTGAGTTTCCAGAGGTCTTCAGCGAAGGACTGGGCAAGTATATGGGGACCCCTATCACTTTCAGCCTAGACCCCAAGGTGCCCCCAATTCGTTTAAAGCCCAGGAGGGTTCCATTTGCTTTAAAGGAAAAAATTGATGCACAATTAGATAAATTAATTGCTCAAGGGGTTTTAGAGCCTACTGACCACTCCAGATGGGAAACACCCATAGTCACTCCAGTCAAGGCTGATGGGTCAGTGAGAATCTGTGGTGACTGTAAGGGGACACTTAACCAGGCGCTGCAGCAGAGCGCATACCCAGTACCAGTTGTGCATCATCTGCTCCATTCCCTTGGCAGGGGTACAGTCTTTGCCAAACTGGACTTGGCCCAGGCATATCAACAATTAACAGTTAATGATGCCACTGCAGAGGCCCAAACAATTGTGACTCACAGAGGTGCTTTCAAATGTAAAAGGCTACAATTTGGAGTAAGCGTAGCACCTGGCATTTTTCAAAGTCTTATGGAAAGAATGCTGCAGGGACTGCCAGGGGTAGTACCTTATTTTGATGATGTGTTAATCTCTGCTGAAAATGACACTCAGCTTCAAGAAAGACTCAGAGAAGTCCTTACCAGATTCAGAAAAGCGGGTTTAAAAGTCAAGGAAGACAAATGCACACTCAAAACAGACAGGGTTGAGTTCCTGGGCTACATGATTAACAAGCATGGCATCCACCCTACTGATGCCAAAGTTAAAGCAATCAAGGAAGCCCCTAAACCTAAATGCAAAACAGATTTGCAAGCCTTCCTTGGACTCATTAACTTTTATCACATGTTTCTACCTCACAAGGCATCCATTGCTGAACCTTTACATCGTCTACTTGATAAGAAGGCTGTTTGGATCTGGGGGAGGAAGGAACAATCAGCATTTAACAGTATTAAGAGACTAATCACATCTGATGCTGTATTGATACAGTTCTCTGAGAATTTGCCTGTTGTTCTGACTTGTGATGCATCCCCTTTTGGAGTTGGGGGGGGGGTTGAGTCACAGGCTTCCCAGTGGAAGGGAAACCCCTATTGCATTTTACTCTCACACTTTGTCCAAAGCAGAGAGGAATTATAGCCAACTGGACAAGGAGGCATTAGCAGATGTTGCAGCTGTTAAGAAATTTCATGAATATCTGTATGGCAGGTCATTCACCATTGTTACAGATCACAAACCTTTATTAGGCATTGTGGCAGGAGACAAACCTATACCTAATATCCTGTCACCAAGAATGCTGAGATGGACTGAATTTCTTGCAGCCTATTCATACAAACTGATTCACAGGCCTGGCAAGGACATTGGACATGCTGATGCACTGAGTCGTTGCCCACTGCCTTGCCACAAGGAGGACTTTGAACCTGAAACACACACATTTTTCCTAGAGACTGTTGGTAAGCTTCCAGTCCATGCTGCTGAGATTGCCAGAGAGACTGCCAAAGACGCTGTGTTGGCACCTGTTATGGGCTGGATTAAGAAAGGTTGGCCTCTTCAAGATCTACCTCACCTTGCCCAACTTTTTAAGTCCAACTTTTTAAGCCTTATCTGTATTAAGAGGATGTATTTTGTGGGGTAACAGGGTGGTTATTCCTGCAAAACTGCAAAGGGAGGTTTTGGAAATGTTACATGAGGGTCATCCTGGGATTGTAAGGATGAAGGGATTGGCCAGGAGTTATGTATGGTGGCCAGGTATTGACAAAATGGTTGAAAACTGGGTAGCATCTTGTCCCAATTGCCAGGTAGTCAGGCCTGCTCCACCTCATGCCCCCACACAGGAATGGGAATGTCCTAGGGGCCCATGGTCTAGGATCTACATTGATTTTGCAGGCCCTACTAGAGGGCACACTTTTCTAGTTATAGTAGATGCATATTCCAAATGGCTAGAGGTGATTCCCATGACATCCACTACAACTGAGGCTGTCATCAAGCAGCTCAGAAAATTGTTTGCAACTCATGGGTTACCAGATGTCCTTGTCTCCGACAATGGCCCTCAATTCACATCTAACATTTCTGAATCCTTTCTAGCACAACAGGGTATCAGACATGCCCTTACTGCCCCTGGGCACCCTTCGGCTAATGGCGGCTGAACGCATGGTACGCTTTACCAAAGAGAAGCTTCAGCAGCTGGGTCCTGGGGACATCACTGAGAAGCTTGAAAAACTTCTTAGTGTTCAGCACATCACTCCTAGCCCATCAAATAACTTATCCCCAGCAGAGTTGTTGATGGGTAGGAAACTTAGGTCTTCCCTTGACCGCCTTCATCCCACTTACGCACCCAACGCACCACTGGATTCCACTTCCAAAGTTCGTTCTTTCAGTGTGGGAGATTCTGTATATGCTAGGAACCTTATAGGTGAACCTTTGTGGATTCCTGCTGAAATAACTCACATCACTGGCCCTCGTTCTTACAGGGTACAAACAGAGGATGGCCTCCTCTGGAGCAGGCACATTGACCAACGTAGATCCAGGTTCCCTCAGGAACATCGCCCCTGTCTCTCTCTGAGTCCCTCACCTGATGTCACTTCTAGGGGGGAAGGGAGGGAACAGGAGGAAAATCAGCAAGCAAGAATCAACCCCATGTGTAACGAGCCATTACGACAGGAACCATCCCGAACCCTGACATAATGCCAAGATTCATCCTTAGAAGTGGAAGATTGCACATCACTACCTGACTTGAGTGCTGACATTGGAATGGAGATGGGTTGGGAGGAGAGACCAGATTCTAGCAGTCAAACAGGGTCTCCTTTCACAGGAAGTCCCAACAGGGAAATGTCAGCAGACACATTTCCCCTCTCACTGGGTGAGAACGTTAAAACTTCTGAACCACGAAGGTCTCAACGTACACGCAAGAGCCCCACCTATTTAAAGGAATACATTAGATAGGTTGGGGTTTGGTATGGACTGAACCTAGTGGGGAGGGGTGTTATGTATGTAGGCTTGAATGTTATTGGTTTATTTGAACTGTTCTTGTAAAATGTCAAATGGTATTGGTTTAAATAGTGCGGGAAGAAACCCTGCACTCCCATTGGCTGGCAACCATGGCTGCAGGCTATAAGAGGCAGCCGTAGCCAAGCCAACTCGGGTCCATTCGAGCTGTAGTCACTGAATAAACTCTTTGCTGGAACTCTTCGCGTCTGACTCTTCATGCAGACTTAACATTATTATTAACAGGCTCTGATGCTAAGGAGTTAGATGTTCTACTCCCCCCTCCCCACCTGAAAAGAATTGTGTTCCAACTGCCACTTGTATGTGGACACAGCCAGTGCATGACTCATCCGGTCTGCAGCTGGGAGTTTAGATGTTCTACTCCCACTCCCCACCCGAAAAATGCTCTGAGTTAGACATTCTACTCCCCCTCCTCACCTGAAAGGCAGAGAAGGGGATAACATAGAAGAGGCTTCTGTGGGGCCAGCTGAGGGAGAGAAGGGGATAGGATAAGAGAGGCCTCTGTGGGGCAGGCCTGAGGGAGAGAAGGGGATAAGATAGAAGAGGCTTCTGTGGGGCCAGCCTGAGGGAGAGAGGGGGATATGAGAGGAGAGGCTTCTGTGGGGCATGCCTGAGGGAGAGAAGGGGAAAGGAGAGGCTGATCATAACTACTCATTAAAGCTTTAACTGTCAATTTATTAAGCCTGATCACATAGTTCTGTAGTGAAGCATGGGTATCCAACTGATTAGTACAATATATAATGGAGAAGTAATAATGCAGTTACTGACCCATTGCAGAGCTTCTCTTTTCTGCCATTTATTTCTGTCAAGCATCATTTTCTGAAGGTGTTTTGACTCTTGTGTTTCTTTTGCCCCAGGACCTTAAAATTCCACTGTGGGAATTTAAAACATTCAAGACAGAAAGATAATCTTACATACAATATTAACTTAGGAAGTGTTTTAAGAGGATGTTGTTTAAACTGCAGACTCTCCAAAAAGGATAGATTAAGTCAACCCTAGAAGACTTGGAAGAAAGATTGTGTATCTGTCCTACTTTTCAACTTACATGATCCAGTTCACCAATTCACCAGGGATTCATTATTTTTTCCAGAATATTTTGTGGTGAAATCAACATCCTTGACATTCTTGGTGATATCTTTGAAAAAGGCATTTGGGGGGAGGAGGAGGAGATTTATAATACCCTCTTCTCTTTTTTTCTTAGTCTAGTCTTTTTCAAAAGAAGGGCATTTCTGAAGATGGGCTATGCACATCCTGTAATCCTTTTGTAATTTCAGTGTTTCCCAGAAGGTTTAAGGGCATTGCAGAGAATGAGAAATGAATGCACCAGTCTGAAGTGGCTGTTTGTATGCATGTCTATAAGTACATATATGTGGACAAAGAGTTTTTGATAACGCTATTACTGCTAGAAACTTCCACCTCTGAGAAACCATGACCTATTTATTTCACCTGCTCCTGGAAAGGCAATGAAATGGTCTGCATCTTTTTCTGCCCACAAACTGGCTGAAGAATTCTGGGAGATCATTAGTAATACTGTTCCTAATGTCACTTCCTGTTTTCATTTTCACCCAAGTAACTCCCTTCACTTCATCCAAGTAACTCCCCAAACTTGGGATATCCTCCCAGAAGGTAAACCAATGCCATATGGATTTTCAATCGTTCCTTTTTCATGCTTTTGAAAGAACAAATCTTAGAAGCATAAGTCTACATCTGGGGTTGGAGACCCCTTTTGCTGACTCATGATGTTTCCTCCTCCTTATCATAAGTGATAATTCATTTGTCCTTTCTGAATTTGCAGAGTGACAATATGAAGTAGCAGAATTTCTTAGCTTCCCAACCATTGTCTCTCTGGATGGTTCTGGAAGGGCCCATCCACTAGCAAGATGGAAGGGGGACCCACTCATGATGGGAGGGATCACTAAGACCATTTTGCCCAATTACAGCTCATAACTTGGAGTATGGTAAAAAATGTGTGAATCAAAATTAAGAAGGTAGATGTTTGATTTAGCATACAATTTGCTTCCAAAGAAACCAGGTCCAAGAATTTGGGGGCTGACAAATCTTTCAAATAAGAATTTATTTCCAATTTGCAATGTGGACGCAGAAGAAAAATTAAGAAGATAAAGCCATTATTTACTTCTTCCCAGAAGTGAGGATTAAGAAGGGAATTAGTCATTGTTTTTCTTATAAGTTCTTTTAGAATATTTGATAACCATTAATTTTCACCACAATCTGGAGTTTATCATGTGGTTGCTGGTTTTAAAAAAATAGACAAGAAAATTAACTACTTTCGCTGGGCTACTGTATAGCACTGTGCAGTATATGTTTTTACAAGCTACTGTATTTTATTGATTGGTTACTAGAGAGTATTTGTTAACATAAAGAGACCTAAGGATTAGGTTACTACTAGTGGCATGCTATATAATGATTCTCCTGATAATTCTGCTGCTTTTCAATTGATAAATATTCTGTCCATTTTGATAGACACGGTAGCTCATTGGCTTAATAGACACCAGAGAAAGTCTATGTTCCAGCAGCTCAAGCCGTACTACCATGTGCCAGAGTGAGTTCCTGTCACTTGCCTCAGCTCCTGCCAACCTAGCAGTTCAAAAGCAGGTAAAAATGCAAGTAGATAAATAGGTACCACTTTGGTGGGAAGGTAAGGGTGTTCCATGTTTTACCATAAGCTTTGCACTGTGGCATGATGTCATGATGGCCACATGACCAAGAAATGCGGCCGCGCAGGCTGTGATGGGGGTATCCCGATATTCCCATGTTACACCCCTCCTGCGCGGCTTGCATTGGTTGCCGGTCACCTCCCAGGTCGCCTTCAAGGTGTTAGTAACAACTTATAAAGCCCTTAATGGCTTGGGTCCAGGGTACTTGCGGGAATGCCTCCTGCCAGCATCACTTTCCAATCGCCCTGTTCGCTCTCATAGGAGGGGCCTCCTTGGGGTGCCGTCGGTCAGGCACTGTCGGCTGGCGGTTCCCAGGGCTAGGGCCTTCTCCGTGGGAGCGCCTGCCCTTTGGAATCAGCTCCCCGTGGATCTCCGTTTGACCCCCGACCTCCGCTCCTTCCGCCGGGACCTGAAGACTTGGTTGTTTCAACAGGCCGGCCTGGAATGACCCGGGGCTGAGGGTTTTAATTTTAACTTTTAACTGTATTCGGCTTGTTTATCTGTTTAATTCTCTTTTATTGTAAATTTCTTCTGTTTTAATGTTCACCGCCCTGAGTCCTTAGGGAGTAGGGTGGCATACAAGTCGAATAAATTATTATTATTATTAAATCATCTTCAGACAGCACTGGCTGAATGAAATAAAGATAAGCATTGCCCCCTAAAGTTGGCTACAACTAACGGAATAAAACCTGCAGGGACACTTTTACCTTTACTGTCCATTTTAGTTTTCCTTCATTTCTTACATTCTCAGTGTTAAATTCCTCTCATTCTGTGTTGCCTCAGTTTTTTTAAATAGTTTTAAATACCCTCATGGAAAATTTCCATATTTTTCCTATATATTTTCCTATACATTATGATGTATGCTTCCTTTATTTATCAGTTTTCCTAACTGAAGCCTTTATCATAATCAGTAGTTCCAAGAGTTGATTAATAGTTTTACTTTGGTTCACTCGTCTTCCTAATTATTATTATTTTTTGCACATTTTTAATACTGAGAACTGCATCACAAAATTTGGAAAAGTACAAACTTCAGAGGATAACTTCATTTCTATAACTATCATAACTTGGGAAATAAAAATGGGCATGTGAACCAAATGAATTTCTCCAGCTGTGGCTGAAGAAGAAATATGCATGAGTCAGCTGTAGCTGAAGTCAGTGAAGACAAGAGCAAATGTGGTTGGCATAAGCTGTAATACAGCCTATAAGGGTATTAGTCACTGTGGTTGACTTCATCTGCTGGAAGCTCAGGATAGAAGAACAAAGAAGAAAACTATCACAGGAAAGGTTTCACTTCTGGGGGTTTTTAGCTGCCAAAGGAACAGAAAGACATTTTAAAGAGATATAATGGGGCTGAAGTTGTTTGGAGTAAGTGGTAGAGCTTTGGAGGAATCATATTCTGTCTGATGGTTATTGGTGGCCTGAGGAAAAAATATGAAATACTACAGCCAATTAGTGTCAACTAATTTTGGGGGGCAACATTTACACAAACCTTGATGGTCAAAGTACATATTATGATAGAAATGTGAGAATAAATTTCCCAGGCTATTATGTTTCTTTTAATAAAACAGCATTAGCAACTTTAATAAAGGGGATGAAGAGATCCAGATATTTGCTTTGCTTGCGTTTTTTGCCTGACTTAAATCCCTTCCTGTGCTTAGCTTGCTCATGAAACATATATGAAGCATCCTTCTTTATAGTTAGCAACAGCTTTGGGAGAGCAGTTCTGTAAATTGGTGAGGGAGGCAATGAATAAGTACCTTTTCCCTTGTCTCAAGCCACTGACCCAGATGATCAAATGAAACAGAATAAAGCAAGAAAGAATGTGCATTTTCATCATAGTATATACTTTTGCTCTCTGCCATGAAAAAGCATTCATCATCACATAAGTGTGCATCAAGCAAAAGATTACAAAGGTTAGGGCAGGCTGGGGGAGGGGAAAAATCAGCTGATCATGAGCTTTGTAGTTTCAAGTCAGTCTCAAGATCGAAATGGTAGGTGTAATGCGATCAACCTGCATATTATCACCAACATATTTTAGCTGATTATAAAGCACACACACATTTCTATAGTATTCAATTGGCCCTACGAAACAAGTCACCCAGGAATTAATTTATTGGGATATAGTTATTGTTTTTCTAATGGTCAGCTTTTTGTGCTTCCAAGGAAGTGTAAATCATATCTGTTTAACTTGATCTGGCTTGGTTTTCTGTCATCAGGTAGAATCAAAGTGACCTTCATCAAGCATTTATTTTTCAGGTTCAAATGCCAATTTAATGCTTTTCCTGTCTAATACAGAAAATCTCATGACTTATTAAAAAAAATTATTTTGTTTGTTTGCATGTTTAAACAATTATATAGCAACCTATTCCATAGCAATAACTCTACTTGATAATCATACAGTTAAAACTAGAAGAGAGTATAAGATAACAATAGACAGACAATATGTGTGAGGTCTAAAATCATTCTGCTTTTACTCCAAGATCTGAGACCTGGCAAATCAATGAACTACTTAACCACCCAGGGCCCAAACCTGGAATGACAGTCAGGTCTTCAGTGCCTTACAAAGGCCAACAAGGTCAGGCCATGTAGATCTCCAGGAAAATGCTCTTGCATAGGACAAGCACTGTGATAAATAGATAGCTTCACCTCTCCATGATACAATTTATTTCTCTGATTTCTTGGTCACCTCCTTGGAACAGAAAAGCTTTGTCAATTTTGAAAAACCTGGACAAGTAATGATTTTTCATTTCTTTCAGAGTCAATCAGATTTCTTGATTCTTATTTATGGACACACAAGGATGTGTTTTGTGGATGTTTATTCGTTATCCTAAAAGCAACAAAAAACCCTCTCTGTCCCTAGACTTGAAAATTGGACGCATATGTTTTGAATTCCAGAAGTCTTATCCATTTACTCTTGTATCTTCATTAGACATCCTAACAGAAACAGTGAGGCCTAATGTCTGCAAGATTTCAATATTCCAGATAATTATGATTCTTTTCTGCCCTTCTGCTGCCATTTCTACCTTGTATCATACCTCTTGTCTGAAAATAAAAAGTGTCATAGGAACTCTGACAAAGGACATTCTAAAAGTTATCTTTATTATTATATACCAAAGAATGTACAATCGCAGAAGCCAATTCTTTAGCTAGTGTTGGCGTTCATATGTATTGAGTTCTACCGAAGAACCTAGGATATCATAATGTATCAATATAATACATGTACAGATCCAAACAATGCAACTTTTGTAATTAACAGATGGAAATTTTGTTGATTTTCCAAGTACTATCCAAGAATTTTTGTTTTAGTGCCCATAATCACTGGGATCACCATAGCCAGATTACACCATAATCGTTCAACTTCGATTTTCAGATCTTGATATTTTTATGATCTTCTCCAATTCTTTCTCTTCTATTCTACAATCACCTGGTATTGACACATCAATACCACATTATCCATTCTTTCTTCTTTTCAATCAAAGTTAAATCTGGTATGTTATGAGATTGTGTTCAGAAATCCCACAATATTTTAACCTATTCATTTTCAACTACTTTTTCAACTCTGTAGTTATCTCAGTGATAATGTTTCTGGCTGACAAAAATCTCTCTGGAGAAAAGGAGAGATCGGGGAAAACCATCTATTTGCACCTGGAAAAATTGCTCCTCATGAGGAGACCAAAGGAACTGAGTTTTCTTGTCAAGAGTCACAAATGGAACCCAAGGGAATTGGGAACTGAGGGAACCTCCATATTCTTCTCAATAAAACTACATATATGTGTCCATTCAGTAGCAGGCACCTGAGTTTGACTTGAAGGTCACCATATCTTTAGCCCAACTCAGTTGCGACCCAAGGCCTCTGTAACACTAAGGTCTTCCATTTATTTCCCAAACACAAACATTATTCAACAAATCAGAGCAGATTCTGGTAACCTCTCTGAAAAATATTTCTTCTTATGGAAAGAAAGCTCTGATTTCAGATTCTGATAGGAAAAGAACTTTTGACCCATTCTTTAAAAAAAGAATAAACTTGTTTCTACAGAATGCAGAGATTCAGGATAACAGAATATCCAATATCCTACCACTTCATATGACTCTCTTCTCAAATGGAAAGCTACTAAATTGACACTGAGGAATTCTCCATTTGGATTCATCTTCAGTGCAAGCAAATCTTGATGAAGCAACTGGCTAGTCTTTGCTGAGAAATCCACTGGATATCTTCTTATCCAGCTGCAAGTGGAATTGCATAGTTAATCAACAAGAATTGTGATTCACTGACATAGAGTTGAAAGGAAATCTGGAAGAGAAAAAATTCTTTCTTGATAAGAACCAGACTATGACTCCAAAATTTCCCCCCGCTTCTAATAATGCACTTTTTGTTCACTTGAAAAACAACTGCATGTATCTTGCACTGCATTCATAATTCTTTTACATGTACATGACAATAATTTCTGCATGAACTCATCCTGTGTTAACTCACTCTAGGAATATGTAAATATTTGTGGAGCAAAACTACAAAAAAAGGAAAGCTACTGCCCTATGTAATGGACGTATAGATTCCTTTCCATCCCATAGATTCCTATGTGAACCCCATATACACCTAGGAAGGAGATAACATAAGAACTGGGCACAGATCTACTCTCTGTTTGACCTTGCATACTTCTAGGTACTTCAGAGAGGTTTCCCAGGGCAATTATTTGCATTTTAGGGTCGCTTTAGAGGCAGAAGCCAAGGAAATATGAGTGGAAGGATATCTTCTTCCTCTACTTCATATGAAGCAGGAAATTGTTCATCTCATGGTATTCCCTAGGCTTCACACATCATGCTCCATAAGAAGCATATACTCAGCTTCAAATATTTCAGAGAGGAAACATACCACAGTCAGTTCCTCTTCCTGTATCCATTCAAAACCAAACAAGCTGTATTTGCATATATGTATGGAAAGCAACAATTAGTATAAGCTATCCCACTACTAACAGTTGAATGAACAGCTGCTTTGCAAACCCAGTGGAGAATTTCCTGCTGTATGCTGATGCCCATTCCTCTTTATATCTACATGATGCCTAATGTTGGCTCCTCAATAAAATCTGGCTCCAAATCCAGGACAGATTTTGCCTTGGGCAAGGTTTTGCCTTAAATAAACAGAGACACTTGGTGTCTTGCCTGGTTAAATATTTCTGGCAACTTTTTTAAAAGCATCTCCTTTTCACTCTTTGCTCCAGGCAATAGCAGTGGCAGAATGCCATGACAGCTAGTCATTCAATTCTGCAGAGAGATCCCTGAGCTCAGTTTGGTTAAGAGGTTATACATCTGTCTAAAAAAGAATGAACATTGGCCTACTCACTCAAGACACGTATTACTAACTGAGAACGGGCTTCATGATTAACCCTGCGATGTTCTCCTTCTGTTTCTGATACTTGAAAAAAAACATTTTGTTCCATAAAAGAGAATATGTGTAACTCATGGTTGAACTGTAGAATCAGAGTATTAAGCCAAAACCACATATGGGAGTCAAATGCTTCAGAATTTGATGAATTCTCCCATAAGTGGGAGAATTTTACATGTAGTCAAATCTCCACCAAGGAACAACTTTTCTATCTGCACAAATGCATCCGATAGCATGCTCTGTCCACCATTGTCAGATAGAAATTTCAATAAACTGTAAAGCTGGAGGAAGAAACAGAAGCCATCTACAACACACAGCCATTGTCACAGCCACTTTATAGGACAGCCAGCCAGAGGAATAGCACAGCACATCCATGAACTCCAACTAGCAGTCAGAAGACCATGATGAAAACTCATCTCATAATACATGGACAGATTCAACCATAATTTGAGTTCTCTAGGCATCCTAGGCCAGGCTAAATCCAAAAATGCTAGGGTTTTCCTGAAAGCTTGGTATTCAGATTAATCAGACATCAGTAGTCCATAGAGAATAACCACATTTACACATCATTTAGAAGAGATTTTTAAAAGGCTAAGAAGGGGGAGGGGAAATAAAAACAGAACACATCCTCTTCAGCAGCTGACACCCAAGTAATCAGGGATTAATATCACATAAGCCATCAATCAGAAAACAATACTGTCATCAAGGAAGTTGCAAGGCAAACTACTGTATATACAGTAAACAGATAGCAAAGCCCACATTTACTAGCTCTAATGATGTTACCTAGTCAGGTAATGAAATGTCTGCACGTAAGCAACCAAACTCAGAGAGCACCAAGGGATCCATTTTGTTTCATCTTGGTAAAACATATTTTGGACATATTCCCATCATCTGAGATGAATATCAAAAAAGAAAGAAAAGAGAGAGAGAGTGCAAAGAGATCTACTCTTGGTAGCTTTTCAATGAAATCTGCCAAAGCACAATGTGTTCACTATTAAAACAGTGCATGTAAAAACTTACATATGTGGGAATAGGCATTGTGTGCATATTAGGGATTATTGCATGTAATTGGTTAATTTGTTTGTGGGAGAGAAAAGAAAACTGTTTCAAATTTTGTATGCAATTTATTTGATGTGGATATGTAACTTTTCTTAACGTATGGATTTTTTTCTGTGTCATGCCAGATAGATTCATGTTTATAGCAATAGCACTTAGACTTATATACCACTTTATAGTGCTTTGCAGCCCTCTCTAAATGGTTTACAGAGCCAGCATATTGCCCCCAACAATTTGGGTCCTCATTTTACCCATCTCAGAAGGATGGAAGGCTGAGTCAACCTTGACTTATGCATATGTTTTAAGCTGAAATTATATTTTGAAACTATTTTGCAATTTATTTTAGCACACAATATTTAGCAGACTGTATTTCTAACTGCCCATCACACTCATAAAGGGGCTATATCTATTGCAACATTTAAAAAATATGTCTGAGAAATCATTGGCATTCTTTCCTGCATTCCTGCATTTACTACTTTCCTGATTCCTTTTCTTCACCATTTCTTAATGTAATGTTTCAACTCTGAGTATTCCTGATGACCTAAAAATATACATTCTGCTGTGCAAGAAAAGTTCAACCCCCATCCCTATAAAGGCTATAGAATTTTAGCACATTGAGTCAAAATGCCTTCATTAGAGGAGTATAAGTCAGTCTATACTGAGTCTGTGTTCACTGCACAGGTATTCAATCACTGTGCTGTATTTCTGCATTATTCTGCCTTTTTTAAAAAATGCTAGAAAACTCTCAAGTGTTTAGTGGGCAATGCCCCCAAGCATATATACTTACTCATCCACATACACATTTTACAAAGTTGTTCCCACACATATGCGTTTTGGATGCATCTTTCCCTAATATATGTTTGGTTTATTCTGGCACATGTTTGTATTAATCCTGTTTTACAATCCTGTAAGCACTTAATTCAGTGTAGAGTTGGGGTGACTAGATAGTGCTGAGAAGTTACTGGCCAGATGCCCTTCCTGACACCATGTGGAGTTCGCATCAGATATTTTTTCTTTCTGTATCCCTTTCCTGTTTTATACAGTTCAACTACCTTTTCCCACAGATCCTTTGACAATTCTTTTGCTTTCCCCATGACTCAGAAGCCAGAAACGTCAGTGCAGCACTGGATGAAAGATGCAAGGGTCTGTCAGGAGTCCAGGAACTCATTGACCTTTTGCACCCACACTAATTACAAGCAAACAGATCACAGGTGAGGATGGTTACCTTTAATAGCCATTCAAACCCCTTTGTACCAACCTGTGTGCAGGGCATGCAAACTTTGATCAAGGTCATTTGGGTAGTTTCTGTTGTCATTATGATTTAAAAAGAGTAAACACAGTTGATTGATAATAAATGGCTTCAGCCAACCACTAACCATGAGTGAAAGAAAAGTTTTTGTGTTATCATTCATATTCTCTGAAAAATGGCCAAGAAATCATAAATTCTGTCAGGGTATGTAAACTTATGAGCACAACTGTATAACATTATATTTGCAATTACTCCCCTTGCTTGAGAATTATGTCTAGATACATTCATTGTAACTAGGGCCAATAGACTGAATAATTTACTAGGTGTCCATGCACAAAATCTTATTAATTGAATCAGAATCATTATTTGGAAGATGTTGGTCTCAGAGCACATCCCCATCTTGCAACATATTTCTAAATTTGTTTTGGAATTTTTTTGTAGACTTGTAATTTTTTTGGGTGGGGGTTGTCAAATTTTTGAAATCTTCTTAAACTCCTTTACATTATTAATACAGGTAGTCTTCAAAGTATGAACACATCTGAGCCCAAAAGTTATGTTGTTCAGTGAGAAATGTGTTAAGTGAGTTTGCTCCATTTTACGACTTTTCTCACCACGTTTGTTAAGTGAATCACTGCAGTTCTTAAATTAGTAACATGGTTGTTAAGTGAATCTGGTTTCCCCATTGACTTTGCTTGTCAGAAGTTTGCAAAAGAAGATCACATGACACCAGGACATTGCAACCATCATAAATGTGAGTCAGTTGTCAAGTATCTGAATGTAAATTACATGACCATGGAGATGCAATGTTCATAAGTGTGAAAAATGGTCATAAGTCACTTTTTTCAGTGCCATTGCAACATTGAACAGTCAATAAATGAATTGTTGTAAGTCAAGGACTACCTGTATTAGAAAATCCACATTCCTACTATTTATATGATCATGTGCAGAGTGGTAGCCCCTTCTGGCAAATTAATTTTTGCTTCAATTAAAACATCGAAAAAAGATCACACTAACCTATCCAAGAATCACTTTCTTCCTTATTATAGTAGTACTAGTATCAAAATAGTGAGTCACTTTGATACTTTTTTTCCTAAAAGAGCTAGGCAGAGACCTGAAGATCCTAATAATCTGATGGGATAGCACATTCGTAATTTTTCAAACCATATCTGTACGTAAACCACCCTACTGAGGTTGAAGGACTGATTGAGTTATCTCTAGATAAAAGAAAAAATATGGGTGGCCACTAAGTGAAAAATAACCATCATTTTATTTGGAAATTTTTTACTTCATTCCAATGTTATATTTGTAAATGAAGCCTGAGAAAAGATAAATAATCCTAAAACACTGAGAACAAACTTTCTGCTCATCTGCCAAGAATTTGTTTGTGTAAAACATTATTTTGCCAGTTTGTACAAAAGATCTCTATAAGGTCCAAACTAATACACACACTTAACACAGATAACAACATTTGAAGTATCTTCTCAGATGAGCATGATGACAGAATCTGCATTATTTCCAATATTGAAATCCCCCTCTCCTGACATATTTTCTGATTTATTGAACAACCTCTGTAAAATTAGAGACTTCAAAGTTGAACATGAAGGAGAGGGTGGAGCTGGCATCGCGGTGGTATGATGTGCGATCTTAACTCGCTAAGATCACCATCAATATCTTCGTTGCTGGACAGTCCCAATGGACCTAAACCATCCCATAGGGACGGTGATCGGTAAGGGCATGTCCTGCTGATCCCAGGGACACCACAAAGTCCCTGGTAGATCCAGAAGAAGCCCTTTTGCCAGCAGCAGAGAGGCAGCCATTAAAGCTGCTGAAGCTGGGACAGCTCCGGAATGGAAGAGATCGAGAGAAAGTGTGTCAGCTTGGTGAGATGATTTTTTATTCATTATTTTGAGAGAACATCCTAAAAAACTTAAAAACAGATTAAAAGTGAAGATAAAAGAGACTAAGCGGCAAAATTAAGCTGAGTTTAAACTAAAGGCTTTTTTTTCTTTCTTTTTACTGGAAATTGGAACTTGGCAAAAGCTTATTAACTTAGACTGGACTGGTCCTTTCTAATTTTTACTATTTTTTTCCTTTTTGATTAATTATTTTCCTTTTTGGAAAGTTTGCTTTGATTAAGGCTTTTCTTTTTTATTTGAGGTTTATTTTTTTTACCTTTCTTTTTAAAAGACTCTATTTTTTCTGTTTCTGGCTTTGGATACATGGGGAAGTGAAAGTAAAGAGAAATAAGTAGCACTGCCATCTAGAGGCTTGGATATTTTGTTTTCTTTTCTTTCTTACTTGTTTATGTATGAGAGCTACATTTCAAGGACTCTGAGCTTTTCACTGAAAAGATAGTGGGAACAGCATGGTAGGTTGTTTATACAGGTGCTCCTCTGTGTAATTATTGATAGTCAGAGTCTGGAGTTGAAGTTGAAAGAAAGAAAGAAGATTGAAGTGACCTTGAAAAGACTGGAACTGGAAAGTTTGAATTGATTTACTTTAGAGCCTTGGACATTCAGTGGCAGTAACTTGCCTTATGGAATGATCTGTTTTGGTTTTGGTTTTTTTCACTTCCCCGCTAGCTGGATTTTTATGTCAGGATTTTAGCTCTTTAACCCAGGAACCAGATTATATTTTTCCTTTTTTTCCTCTACCAATTCCTTTTTATTCTATTTTTTGGTGCTCTTTTTTTCCTTTTTTAAATCAAAGGACTATTATTTTTCTCTCTCTTTTTCTTTTGCATATAACTGGAATTAGTTGGATTAAGGTATACAAGAACCTGAAGATTTCCCTTTTAGTTTTATTTTTTCTCTTTTTCTTTATTATACTTGTTATTGCGGTAGCAGTTGTTTACTCCTTCCTTTTTTCTTTTTCTTTTTTCTCTTTCTTTCTCATTTTTGTCTTTTCCTGATTTTTGTTCTTGATTTTTTTTTACCTGAAAACAACTACAAAATGAGTAGAAAGATAACAGCTCCAGCTTCTCAAATACCAACTGCTTCCTCCTCACCATCTGGGGGACAAAGATCAATACAGATGATATTGCAACAGGAGAAAGAAAAGGAGAAGGAAGTGACATTACAGATGATTATGCAAGGAATCCAAAAAATCCAAATAAAAACAGATAATATTGAAAAGAGAATGGAGAATATTGAGAGAAGAATGGAAAAGACAGATGAGAAAGTTGAGAATATTCAATAGATGATGATGAAATATGAGAAAATACTTAAGAAAATTGAAGAACAAGAAGAACAAAGAGATAAGAAAATTGGAGATATTAATACCAGATTGAGCGAAGTTGAAAAAGACAGGAGTGAACCATTGAGATGGGAGATTGACAGGTCAGAATTCTACTTGAGATTTCAAAATGTGGAGGAAGAAAAGGGTGAAAACCTTGCTGAAAAAATGACAGAAATGCTGGCAGAGGCACTAGAGATAAGTGAAGAGAAAATGATGGATAGAATGGATGAAGTGTTCCGTGTCTATACAAGATATGCAATGAGGAATAAGCTACCAAGACAAGTTCATATTAGATTTACTAAGAAAATTATTAAAACACAGATACTACAAGTGGCAAGAGAAAAGACATTAAAGTATAAAGATAAAGAAATTGTGGTGCTGAAACAAGTACCAAGAAGAGTAAAAGAGATGAGAAGAGAATATCTTTTTCTGACTAAAGAGTTGCTTAAAAGAGGAGTAAATTACAGATGGCTGATACCAGAAGGTCTCTTGTTCACTTGGCAGGAACAAAGACACAGAACTGATGTGGTTGAAAAGGTGGAGTTATTTTACCTTGAATACCTTAGAGGAAAGGAGGAAGTTATAAGAAAAGAAGAGTCTTTGATCAAATTTCAAGTGGAGTGTACAGCAGTAATTGAAAAAGAAAAAGAAGAAGGTGCAGTAGGCGGTGTGCCCAGAGAGCAATGAGAAGTAAGATCTACTAGAGCAACAATGCCCTTTTATAAAGTTTAAAATGGATGAGAGAAAACTCATTATGATGAACATAAATGGACTTAATTTAGTTACTAAAAGAAGGAAAGTATTCCACAAACTAGAGAAATTAAAGTTCGATATAATTTGTTTGCAAGAAGTACATATTAAAAAACAACATGAATATATATTGAAACAAAAAAGGTTAGGGAAATGTTAGAAGGGAACATAACAATGATGGAATTAACAGAAGCCTTAAAGAAACAAAATATAGGGAAAGCACCAGGTCCAGATGGACTGCCAGTGGAATTTTATAAGACCTTTCAGGAGGTGTTGAACGTTCAATTATTAGAAGTTATGAATGAAGTTATGTCAAAGAAGAGAATACCCAAGACATGGTCAGAAGCTTATATCACACCTATACCAAAGGAAGATACAGATCCACAGCAAGTCAAAAACTATAGACCTATTTCCCTATTAAATTCAGACTATAAAATTTTTGCTTCAATTTTGGCAGAAAGATTGAAAATATATTTAAATAATTTTATCCATGTTGATCAAAACAGATTTCTGCCAAAGTGACAAATTAAACATAATATGAGAATAATCCTGGATACTTTGGAATATTATGAGGCACACCCTGAAAAGCAAATGGCTTTGATGTTGCTCAAAAAGCCTTTGATAATGTGAGTTGGCATTTTATGTTATTACAACTGGCACAAATGGGCTTTGGTAAAAACTTTATACAAGCCATTGAGATGATATATCATAAACAAACTGCAAAGGTCTTGATAAATGGAGATTTGACAGAATTTATAGATATAAGAAATGGGACTAGGCAAGGTTGTCCACTGTCACCTCTGCTGTTTGTGTTAACATTGGAAGTGCTGAATAGGAGTATTAGAGAAGATAAAGATATAAAAGGAATGAAAATTAAAAAGGAAGAGTATAAATTGCAAGCTTTCGCAGATGACCTGATATTTATATTAGAGGATCCATTGGAATCAGCACCTAAATTAATAGAAAGGGTAGAAGAGTATGGAAAGGTAGCAGGTTTGAAAATTAATAAGGATAAAACAAAGATATTAACAAAGAACATGTTAGCAAGACGAAAGAAAGAGTTGGAATAAGTTTTAGAAATACAGGTCGCAAGCAAGGTTAAGTATTTAGGGATACACATTACATCAAGATGTAGCACACTGAAGGAGGACAATTATATTAAACTCAAACAGCAGATTGCAACAGATTTGGAAAAATGGAAAAAATTACAATTATCATTGATTGGGAGAATATCAACA
This sequence comes from Naja naja, assembly GCA_009733165.1. NCBI lineage: Eukaryota > Metazoa > Chordata > Lepidosauria > Squamata > Elapidae > Naja > Naja naja. The sequence goes on along the minus strand of CM019148.1, from coordinate 198,621,531 downwards.
GTTAAGATGAATGTATTGCCTAGAATTTTATATTTATTCCAGACAATTCCAATTAGATTAGGGAGAGTTTTCTGAAGATTTAAATAAAATTGTGTTGAAATATATTTGGCAAGGCAAAAAAGTGAGAATAAAACTTAAACTGTTACAGGATGCAAGAATAAGAGGAGGGTTCGCACTGCTCAGTTGGGAATTATACTATCAGGTGGCAAATCTGATGTGGGTAAAAGAATGGATAACACTAAGGAATAGTAGACTATTGACTTTAGAAGGACATGACCTGCTGTTGGGGTGGCATGCATTTTTTTGGTATAAGGGAACTAAAACACAAGAGTATTTCAGAAGACACTATATTCAAGAGGCTTTATTTTTAAATTGGGAGAAGATTAAAAAGCAATATTATTTAAAAATTCCATTATGGATATCTACTATTGAAGCTTTTTCTTATCCAATAATATATAAAAAGGAACAAACGGTTAGATATGGTGAGATATTGAATGAAAAGGGTGAACTTAAATCTATGCAAGCGTTGGAGGAGCAAGATATAAAAATGAATAGGTTTTCATAATTGCAAATACAATCCAGATTTGATGAAGATATTAAATTAGAAGGTTTTTATGATAAGTTGACTGACTTAGATAAAATTTTGATAGGTGCTGATGAAAATGTAATTTAAAAACTTTATGGACATTTATTAGAATTTAAATTGGAGGAGGAGCAACTTAAAGAAACGATGATTGCTTGGGGGGGGAAATTTTGGATATGGGATTGATTTAGAGAAATGGCAAAAATTATGGTCTCAAAATTATAAAATGACAATGTCACTGCTTATAAAGAAAATCTGTATAAGATGTTTTACAGGTGGCACTTACCCCCAACGAGAATTGCAAGAATGTTTAAGAATAAATCGGATCAATGTTGGAAATGTCATCAGATACCTGGCTCGTATTACTATATGTGGTGGACGTGTTCAGATTAGTCCAAAAAGATATTGGACTAAAATCCACACGTGGTTGGAAAAAATGATAAAATAACATATAGACTTTAAACCGGAAATATTTTTATTGGGAGTCATACCAGAAATCTACAATAGAGAGTTGAAATATTTGATTGTAAATGTCTTAACAGCAGCTAGAATTGTATTTGCTAAGAATTGGAAAAAGGATAAAATACCTAAGCAGGAGGAAGTTACTAAGAAAATTATGGATTCTGCTGAAATGAGCAAATTGACATTTGAAATTAGAGATCAAGAAGATAAACAATTTTATAAGATATGGGATTTGTTTTATCAATGGTTGGATAAAAAGACTTGGTAATGTAATAGATTAAATAATTTTGTAATAGAAATTTAATAGATTGATATAAAATATAATATAGACATGTATAACCATTGGATGAAAGTGTAATATAAATTTTATAATAAAACTGAGTATATCTCATATAAATGATAAAATAGTTTAGTCATGCATAAATAATAACTGATAAATATATAAGCATGTTTTAGATTGACAATATGAGAATTTTTTTTATATAAATTGTGAGTGATGACTACGAAAGGATAACACAAAAAATCGTTTTGTTTGTATGTTTGTCTTAAAAATAAAAACTTTTTTTCAAAAAAAAAGTTGAACATGAAGCCACGTAGTCAAAAGCTGTCAGGGAAAAGACATCTGCCAGCAGAATTGGAAGAAATAAATCTAGGTACTTTCTCTTCCCTTCCCTTTCATTGAGGCACTGCAATTTTCCTGATCCTTTCAGAACCCATATGGTTAGAGAAGGTACTGAGAACCAAGGAGGGAAGGAGAAAGGAAGGAAGAAAGGAAGGACCATTTATCTAAGAATATATTGTATCTGGAGAAATATGTTGCATTCCAGTTCCAATGGTGAATGGGCCTGAAGCAAGATGCCAGTAGATCCAGAGTCCAAAACCAGGGAGATGTCTTTACTCTCTTCTTCATCTCTTTTCCTCTGTCTAAGATTTCTTTTTTTTCCCCTTCCTTCTTCTTATTTCCTCTTCAAACCTAATTGGAAAGCATTTTCTAATGAAATGTTCAGTTGTAACATGTTGAAATCAGACACTTGACTGAAAGACAAAATTCTCCTAACCCATATCTAGGATATGTACATATCTACACCCTTTGTTATATTGGAAAATAAGTGTGTGAGAGAGAAAACATAATTTCATAAATCACTATAATTGACTGACATTCCTGTGGTGAAATGTAGTCTGGATTCCCAGGAGGGAAGGGCTGCATTCCAGAGAACAAAGAGGCAATGAAGCATGGAAAGTTTGTTTGAAAGCAAGATAATTAAGAAGACTCCTCCCTAGTGATTCCCAGGGTATATCAATAGTGATGCAAGTAGTTGCTTTAGTTTAGCAAGATTTCTGTCTGTAGATAAGGAACGATAAAGGAAACTATTCAGAGGTAACTCCATGTGTCTTCCTTGAACAACTGTAACAGTTACAATAACAGAATCTTGTAAGTCTGACTATATTTTCCCCTCCCTTATTTTATCTTTCTATGAACTTTTTGTCATTGCTTTCAAGTCAGTCTTGACTTCTGGTAATTGCAGGTCTCTCAACAAGGTGTTCTAAAGTGGTTTGCCCTTGTCTCCTCCTTAAAACTGAGAGAATGACTGGCCCAAAGTTGTCCACATGGCTTTGTACCAAAGATGGGACCAGTGGTGGGATTCAAAAAATTTTACTACTGGTTCTGCAGGCATGGCTTGGTGGGCGTGGCAGGGGAAGGATACTGTAAAATCTCCTGTCAGAGGTGGTATTTGCCAGTTCTCTGAGCTACTCAAAATTTCCGCTACCGGTTCTCCAGAACTGGTCAGAACCTGTTGAATACCACCTCTAGATAGGACCACAGCTCACAGTCTCTCAGTTTCTAGACTGGGGCCTTAACCAATAGACTACATTGGCTTTCTTCTGTGAGCTAGGGAGGGGCTTCACTGAGATATTTTCTCAAATTTCTTGGCCTGGGCTCAAGTTTTGCTTATTGGCCTTGGTAGCGACTCTTCTTTCTGTCCTTCAAGGCTGTTCCTTATTCCCTCTACAGAGTAAAACAGATTCTCTACAAGAATCTTAGCTACTAACAGTCAAAGCAAATCAGCAGCAAATAAGAGTCAAAGAAATTCAAGGTAGGCTGAAGTTAGATCTCTTATGGGTGCACAGGGATTCAGACTGATGACACATTTGACCCCTCCCTCAGGCTCAGCCTGGTCATCTCCTACATTTCCTGCTTGAGCAGGGAGTTGGACTAGAAGGTTTCCAAGGTCTCTCCCAAGTTGGTTATTCTGTTACTTCTGAACTGTCCATCTCCCTTGGAGAAGAGCTTTTTAGATAAAATGGGCTTTTTTCAGGCAGCACCCCACCCCAATCGACATTGCCAGTTAAACTCTTCAAGTAAATTCACATCTATATCATTCTGTCATTCAGCTACATGATGAAACCCTGAGAGATCAAGAGGAACAGATGGAGGAGGGAGGAGAAAGAAGAGAAGGATTCTTCAATTTATATTTCCATTTTGACAGGGGAAAATGAGACACTCATACAGCATCTCCACTTTTGGCTCTTTGTCTTCCATAGAGCTGAAATAAATACTGCCTTCTCTCCTTTGCTTTCTCACCACTTGACAGCATCTGAAAAGTGAATTGAGGACAGGCTGTCAATGCCTCAGAATATCAGCATGTTAAAACATAACAGAAACATGAAGATTTTTTAAAGGTTCTTTTCTTCTCTTTTTTTAAGTCCCTGATATTTTTTGTGTTAGTTAAAAAACACACCCTGAAGTGGAGAAGCAGTTGAAAATTGTTTGCTCAACTTTGCCAGCCTAGAGGCTTGCATATCCTGCTCTTTTCATGAGAGAGAGGGGGAGGGAGGGAGAGAGAGAGGAGAAGGGAGGGAGAGAGAGAGGGAGAGAAGGAGGGATGAAGGGAAGAAGAGACAGAGGGAGAGAGAGGAGGGGGAGAGAAGGAAGGAGGGAGGGAGGGAGAGAGAGGAAGGGATGGAAGGAGGAAAAGAGAGGGGAAGGAAAAAACAGAGTGAGGGGGAGGGGGAGAGGGGGTAGGGAGGGAGAGAGAGAGGAAGGAAGAGTGAGAGAGGAAGGGAGGGAGAGAGAGAGAGACAGAGAGAAACAGATATGATTTATGCATTTCTAAAAGCCAGAAATTCAGCAAAGGCAACTATACATTTTTAAGAAACTCAAAGCCATCTCCATTTACCCTGTTGATGATTACCATTGCAATGCCGGCAATCATTTTTCCTTTTTCAGGTTCTGGTCCACCACCTTCATAACAGCTCCTTAGTGGAAAGTAGGATAACTCTGCATTTGGGATTTGGAATCTCTTGAGCAGAGATAGGCAGCCTTCCCTTGAGGAGAAAGTGGTTGCATGAGAATTATGTATTATATCAAAGCCAGCACGGGGTCAGGCTTGCATCTCTGGATATTCATACTGCCATTTAATCAAAAGACTTGTCCCTACCTGTTCCACTTTCCTCATGTACCTTCAGAGTTCAAGACAATATAACAGTTATCACACTGAGTTGTGTTAAGAAGATTGCATTTCAGAACCCTAGGTAAGGATGGACAAGTCACAGTCATATGCCGTATGCAGCTTTCAGCATTTCATTGGCATCAACCAGCCCATGGAGATTTCAGGCAAGGATACGATTTATACTGACTATTTCCTAGTATGATTTGATTGCTTATTGTACCCTGTGACTTCATTAAGTGTCATACCTTATGATTCTCGACTCTTGACGAATGTATCTTTTATTTTATGTATACTTACATAAAGTATATTTATATACTTTATATACTTATATACTTATATTTACACCAAGACAAATTCCGTGTGTCCAATCACACTTGGCCAATAAAGTATTCTGTTCTATTCTATAAGCAATGGAATGAGACTTAATCATGTATTACTTAGTATAAAGCACTGCCTTTTCTGCCCCATCTTATATGAAATAGAACCAAAACAGGGTTATCTTGAGCTTCCTTCTCATACTTTCCCCTGAGTTCTTGCTCTTCCTCCTTTAACTGTTAATTTACTTGTTCTTCAAGGTTAACTCCTAATTCCTTTATACCATGTCACTAGATAGCCTTCTGAAGCCATTCAGAAAGTCCCTATTTCTTTAAACATTGCTGACAACTTCTCTAAAAATTTTCTTGAACATAGTTGCTAGGCCTGATGTAAGCAAGAATGCTCACCATTTCCCAATGCTTTTGAAATTCAAATAGGATACAAAGCAGAAACACACAGTTGAATAATTCTTCTGAAAAGAATAGTGTGAAGCTGAATCTTATTTGCCTTTGAAAAATAAAGAAGTGAAATACGTTGAAATCTGAATTACATCTGGGTTATATCCACAAATACAGTCTGCTAACCGAGACAGTAAGTCAAGGACTTCATTCAGGAGAGATGGAAAAAGGAGTGCATATGTCTGGGAAAATAAACATTCTGTGTTACAGCTATGTCACCCTTTTCTTGACAGGGTGATGTTTTTTATTTGATTAAAAGTGTTAAAAACATAGCCAATCCATTTGCCTCAAGATATATATCTGTACAAATAGTCTTGAAAATGTTCAAGTTTATGTTGCTTTTTGATTTCAGAGTATTGTATTCCTGGCAGGTCATAGCTCAAAAAAAATTGCCAAACAATTAAGGTTTTTCATTGCAAACTCTCCATCTCTGTCCAGAAGACATTAGCAAAACTTGGGAATAAAAGAAAGATCAAACAGGGATTTTCTGTGCATGATTCATATATTAATAATACACAATGCAAACTGAGGTATGTTTCCTTACAAGTAAATTGAGTCCTAGACTAAATATTACAGCTAGAACAGCAAATTAATGCAGTTCTCAAGCCTCCTAAAGGTAGAGCATTTTTTATGACAGGAAAGGTTAGAGGTGCAGCTTGATAAAGGACATCCAAGTTCTTTCATGGTCAGAACCTCAGCTCTGGATTATAAATTGGAACAATCAAACAAATAAAAACAGAGCGCAGCTTCTCAGCCCAAATCTCAGAATAGTCTAAAAGAATTTCATCACAGTGATTGCCCCAATTTGATTTGATTTTTTAAAAGGAGAATATGTTTCATTGATCATGCTGATTTTAAAAACTATAAAAGCTAGCTCCCCAGATTAAAATTATGTGCAGTAAGTAGGGGTGTGTCATTTAATTGGATGAAAATTAATTTTTGCAATTTTGAGGAGTTCTAAAAATATGTGTTTTTACACCAAGAATTCAAATCTGCCGTTATTTTTGCAATTGCATAACATTTAGTTGGTATGGTAAATCCATGTCTGATCATACACCCCACAACAGTCTCTTGTAACCTAAATACTGTTAACCTTATCTTTTCAAAATTACATCTTGTCTACAAAAATTAAAGTTTTTTTCTGCATGAATCTTATCTATCTAAGCAAAAAATAATCCATGCAAACATAAACTAACATCAAAAAGCAATGATCTGAGCTACAAAATTGTTTAAACAAGTTTCATCAAGTCTTGTTCTTCAACATCAGCCACTGACTTGCTTCTGGGCATGTTTCTCCTGTGTCTACACTCTGCTTGTTGCCTCTGTGACCTGTTTCACACATCTCTCTATTGCTGGAGCATGACAGGGTCACTATGGTACTTGCACTGGTTTATCAATGAACTTGTTTATTTCCGCTGTAGTCAGTTTGCACATCAAAGATGGCTCATATACACCTTCAGATCAGTCAATCAGATCCAGCAGATCCTCTGGCATTAATTAAAGGCCTTTTTCTTTCACATACAGAAAAATCTCTCAGTGTGTCATCATCTGCATCCCTCAAGTCAATGATCTTTTGCACACCAGCTGTCCTCTCTTGAATGTCATCTGAACACAAGAGTGTCTGGATTATCATTTCACTGAAAGCACACCATGCTAGTGCTGAATGGTTGACAAAACAGCATATACTACAGCCTTCTTTTGCAGTCTGACTTGCTGCAGCTGGAACAACACGTAACAGGGGCCTTCAATCCAGGAATGTTTTACTTCGATGTTGAATCAGCAAGGATAGTACACACCAATGATGTATTCCACTAAGTTTTGAAGAGTTTTGCCTTTAAAGCCATGTTTTGAAACCCATATTCAACAAAGAGTATTTGCAGTTGTCAACCAGCATGAATGGCCTACAGGGCCGATTTCCAGAAGTTCTGTGGGAAATTCCCCTGTCTTTTTTGCCTATGTGATCCTATATTCATATGCTTAATCAGTAGAGAGATCCTTTACAACACTATTGTTCATTAAAAGAAGAGGGTCACCAATTGAACCTCTAGTGAATGAAGGATCGATGTCAAGTTCTGTTTGCAGTGTCTGGCATGCTGCTAATTTTACCTGCCCATTTGTTGTTAGGTTAAAGTCTTCCCATCCAATTTTGTGATTGTGTCATGGGGTAACTCATTTGTGTGGAGTGCACACACCAACCAGATCAACTTCCAGTCAAGCTTGACTTCTACCCAGTGCACAGTACAACCTTTACAGCCAGTATTAACATTTGTAGAATCTTCTCCTATGACCTTCAAGCTTTTGTCAATGCCTTCCTTCTTCACAAAATACATCAGATAATCAGTGAACACTTGAGCAGCTTTTCCTATTTTTCAGCCTCTCTCTGGAGTGAAATGATAAAGATATCTTCCACCTGGCTCACTGCACACAGAATAATGTTCTTCTTTGATGGTACTGGAGAATTGCTGGTCTGAATTGTTTGCTTTCAGCTTAACTTTAGTTGCATCTATACGACCATCAAAGAAGATGTATTCCATTTTGCCCTTCTTACAGTACAGAGCTCAACAAATTCTTGATCTAGGGACTTCATAATTTTTCCTGGCCTCTCTTGACTTTATTGTGGTCAACTACAAGGCCCTTGTCTTCTTTGATGACCAAGCCAGCATCTATGAAGGTGGTTGTGGTAATGGCAGCAGTGGCACATAGACCAACACTGTATCTTATGCTATGCATAGTGACGTTTGTTACTTCTAATCTATTATATTCTGTCTTTTCTTTTGAAGTAGAGAACACATGTCTTTGGTCTCTTCATAACTTCCATCACATTCCTCTTCATCATCAGTCATCTGTTCTTCATTTTCATCATTAGAGATAATTATTTCATTTGTCAGTATCAAAATGTCTGGAATACTTCTTTGCTTATATTTAGTGAGCCACATTTGCCTTTTGACTAGTTGTTTCTGCTTGTGCACATCTGGCAAGCCAATGTGGTGTGATCCAAAAGAACCAATCTCTGATTGATCAGTAAAGCCTTTAATAACAGCAAGTTCCTATCTTTGTCTCCTTAGGGCAGGTACAGTTAATGTGAGCTTCTTTTTTGCAGCCAGCAGGACAGCTGAATTCAGCACACACAACAATTTGACACTTGCAGTTGAGAATGCCAAACAGTTTGTCAAGTTTCATAGTGAAAGTATCTTTGACATCTAGCTTTCCTCCATCAAGAGATATGTCTTTGGCTTGATCCCAAGATCTCTTGGATCTTGTTCAATATTTTCACTCATGAATTTATAACAGGGGTCACAAAAGAACTGTTCATTCATTCCCACTTTTGGATATATGTCTCTTGAAAGACTGGCTACTGGATAGTTACTAGCATCATCACTACTTTGTTCTCTTAACAATAGGCTGTATCTGAGAATGTCTCACAGAGTTAGGAGTTCAGACAGCAACAAGTCTGTGCCAATCCCAATTAGCTTGCTCATATGAGTGAATGTTCCCAATCTTGTTCTTTGTTTAGAAGCCATTACAGATCAATTATCATGCTCACAGGAAATGAGTCCAGCAGTATTAGCACTCTCAGATAAAATAACATTTAATAAAAAGAAAAAGACAGTTGAGCCTAAAACAAACAAAACATTAAAAAGTTATGATATTTATATAGTTATTTACAAAGCACATCTAAAATATTTTTCTTTATAATCCCCAAGGCATGTCATAACTTTTGAGCACCCCTAATGTTTGGAAATTGAAAGTTAGCAATAGTCAAAATCCTGCATAGTTTCTTAGAAATTTAGCTATCTAGCTCACATTTTATCTTCATAGATCCCATCAGTTTTTGGTCATTTCACCAGGATGGAAACATGATTTGAATTCTTTAAAAATCTTCTGGAAAAGAAAACTAGCATGTTTGAGCTATCTTAACTAAACTCTTTCTTCACATGCATTGATGAAAACCGAGAGAGATAGAAATGACATCTGCTTATTGCTGAAATATTCATCAGCTCATATTCTGCAGTTATAAATAATATTGTTAATTAATGAAACATTAATTAATAGAGTTTTGTTCATGAATTTGGTTTTATTCACAAGTACACATTTGTAAGTGCATTTTTCCTATTGTTCAAATATACTTTGGTATGGTTTTTAAAGCAAGAATAACATTGTACAATGCAAGGAAAGTGGAAATAACTAGTATTTTAATTTTCAGATTAATTCAGGTATTGTCAGTAAGACTGATTCCATTCAAAATACTGAACAAATGAAATCACTGAGCATTGCTGACTACTAAGCCCAGTGTGTATTCAATATATACAATAATTGAAAGGCTTTATTTTTTTCCTTTAATACAGCAAGTTGATTAATTAGAGTGTAGGGAATATATTATGGATGAATAATGTGAATTGTAAACACTACCTTATAAGTGGATTATATAATTACATATATTTATTAAAATTCTTTTGTAAGTTTTGAACAATTTATGGATCAGAGCCAGGTCTAATAACCAACAAAGTAGGATAGCAGGAGATTAGAGTTATCCTTTCAAAGCATCAAGTTCTCAATTTTTTAATTTAATAGGAAGTTTATTTGTGTAAAAACTAAATAGTGATATTTAATCTTGATAATTTAAGCCATGCCTACTACTGATCATAGTTTATCTGTGATAATTCTGGGATCCAATCTGATAGGATGATAGAGAGGCAGAAGAAATTTGTAACAGCTACAAACATTCACTGGAGCTTTTCCAATTCCTGAATAATTCTGGTTCATTCCCAGCTGTAATTCAACTGCAAATGTATACGAAGAAACCACTTTGTAAGCTGTGTTGCCAAAGCAACCATTTTAAAAAATACATCTGGTTTGATTTAATCTGAAGTTCGAATTAGATCTATTGAATCGGTTTAGACTTTTGTCAAGCAGCTCTTAGTAACACTGAAACTTTGTATATTATGATGATCCAATTATAGTCCATGGAATGAGTGACTAATGTTGCAGGCTAATCCAAATATTCCAGACCCTGTTCTGGACAGCCAGGAAGCCAATTATGCCTTGCTATCAACAGCCATGCACAGCCACATCCTATTTAAACTTCAGCAGCTGTAGGATTCTTCAAACTGACATCCTCACATACCAAGAATATTGTGGGGATTGTGTTCTGTATATGAGGAGAAATATTTCATCTGCATGACTAGTGAGGTGGGAGTCAAATGCATTTCTAATCATCTAATACTTCAACTCAAAGTTAGACTCTAGCACAGTCAGAATTTTATTCTCATAGCTGTACTCATTTTGAAATCTCAACGTGCCCGAGTGCCTGAGTAAAAAGATAACTAGTGAGTGCCAAGTCATTCAGAATTTAGCACTTATTTGTGCAAGGCTCCATCAGATCTACTTCCTCCTTTGGGACTTTAGAGCAGCAAATCTTTGCTCCCTATTATTTTGCATACTTTACCAGCTAGGCTGTCTGTCTATTTTTCTTGATCCCCAAAAATAAAGAGGAAAAAAAATAATGTATTAGCTTGTGTGAATAATTCATAGTTCTGAAGCAATCTGGACCAATTCTGACCGTTTGGAAGCATAAAATTGATTTAATAAATTCAGAGTTCATGAACATTGAACGATCGCAGCTGAACTAGTTCAAAATGGGTTGGATATTTTTGTACATGTGTTTTAGGTATCAGTTGGTTTGAACTGAATCAGACCAATTTGGAGATAAAATACAAGTATCTATCATAAATTAAATAAATTCTCTAAATCAGTTCAACTCTTCAAAGATAACCATGTATCCTGATTCATGTAATCCTAGCATTAATAGATATCATTTCTAAAGGGCAGCATGGTAGAAAATGTGGAATAGGATATAAATTAAATAAACAAATACACAGAAATTCTTCATGAATGGGCGTTGGTTACCTGAACACCACTTTTCCTTGTAGGCGAGACAGGTCAGGATGGGTAGTTCTCTTCCTTGGTTGCTTAGGACTATGCCTGTGCAAAAGGCTAATTAGCCTAGCTTCACCCACTCCGAGTGACTCCTCCCCAGTTTATGCGAAGACTGTGTGACAGACCGGGTTGCCTCTAGTGAAAGAAAAAAGATGAGAAGTTAGTAGACCACCCCCCCTCATGGTCCCAGGAAGGGAACCAGTCCAAGGGTGGGGCTGACCTGTCTCACCTACAAGGAAAAGTGGCGTTCAGGTAACCAACTCCCATTTTCCCTTGTAAGGCATCGACAGGTCAGGATGGGACATACCAAAGCAGGATTTTCCTCAGGAGGGTTAAGACTGGTCCTGACTGGCATGTTCTGAAATGACTTGTTGGAGGACCTGTCTGCCAAAGGCCGCATCCACCAATGCAAAGGCATCCAGGCGATAATGACGGATGAAAGGCGACGGTGAAGTCCAGGTAGCCACCCTGCAGATCTCCTCCACTGATGCTTGTGTAACCCATGCTGCAGTCGTAGCAGCACTATGAGTGGAATGGGCCGTAATCCCTCTTGGAACTGGCAGAGCCCTGCTGGAATAGGCCCTGGCTATACACGCTTTGATCCATCTGCTCACCGTAGATGGAGTAACCTTACCCCCCAACGAGGAAGGCTGGAAAGAACAAAACAAGGACTCCGTCCATCTGAAGTCAGCAGTATGTTTAATGTAAAATTTTAAGGCTCTGCATATGCCCAGAGTGTGCCAAGTCTTTTCTAGCTCATGGACTGGATGAGGACAGAAATCTGGAAGCACCAGCTCCTGAGCCCTGTGAAAGGATGTGTTGACCTTTGGAATGAAGGCTGGATCCAACCTTAAAACCACCCGATGAGGATAGAAAATGCAAAGGTCGGGTCGAACCGAGAGTTCCACCAATTCTGAGACACTCCTCACAGAGGTGATTGCCACCAGGAAACTTACCTTCAGAGTAAGAAGATGAAGACTGGCCTGTCAAAGTGGCTCAAATGGAGACCTGGTGAGGGATTGTAACACCTTGGGAAAGTCCCATGTGGGGTACCTATGAACCATAGGAGGACAAAGGTTGGAAGCCCCCCTGAGGAACCTACAAACCACAGGATGCTGAGCCAGAGTTTCCAGTTTCCCACATGACAAGACCGACAAAATGGCTGCCAACTGCCTTCGGAGGGTGCTGGGAGAAAGACCCTTGTCCAGGCCTCCCTGTAGAAATTCCAAGACTGCAGCCACTGAGGCTTGTTGAGGTAAGAAGTTGGACTTGGCACACCAATTTGAAAAAGCTTGCCAAGTAGCTTCATAAATGTGAATAGTAGACGGTCGCCTGGAAGCCTGGATCATAAGAATAACCTTGTTGGAAAGGTGGGCGCTCTTTAAGATGCCCCACTCAATCTCCACACTGCCAGTTGCAACCACTGGGGTGAAACAGGGACCCCAGGAGAAGAGAGACATCTTCCTCAGGAATCCGCCAAGGGGGGTTCATGGAAAGGCCCATCAAATCGGCAAACCAATGCCTGCAAGGCCAATAGGGAGCCACCAATATGATCTCAGTCTGTTCTAACAGGATCTTACGAATCACCGCTGGGATTAATGGTAATGGTGGAAAGGCGTAGAGAAGCCCCGAGGGCCAGCTGCAACGTAATGCATTAGTGCCTTCCGCACCCTGGGAGAAAAATCTTGTATAGTATCTGAGCATTTGGCCATTAAGGGATGAGGCAAATAAATCTACCTCAGGGGAACCAAAAATCCAGGAGATCCAGCAAAAAAGGGAAGGATGCAATTGCCATTCTGCATGGTCAATGGTCATCCTGCTGAGCAAATCTGCCTGTGTATTATCAGACTCAGAAATGTGCTCAGCCCTGATCAGGAGAAGATGACATTCAGCCCACCTAACCAGAGACTCCGCCTCTGTCATAAAGGACTGGGATCTGGTACCACCCTGCCTGTTGATGTGAGCCTTAGTGGCCACATTGTCTGTCATAACCAAGACATTGGACTCTGCCACCTGGCCAAGGAATTTCCTCAAGGCCAAACAAACAGCTCTGAGCTCCAGCCAGTTAATGCTGTGAGCCTGTTCCTGAGGAGACCATAACCCCTGGACCCATAGGGAACCTAGATGGGGCCCCCAACCAGATAGGGAAGCATCTGTAGTGAGAATCATGCAGGATTCTAGCTTGAAAGACTGACCTCTAGACATGGCCTTGGACAGCCACCAATGAAAGAAAATTAATACTTGGCTAGGCAACTTGACTTTCTTCAGGGAGTGACTAGACCCTGCTTTCTGAAATGGTAGCAGAAACCACTGAAGGGCTCTGGCATGAAACCTAGCCCAGGGAACAATACCAATACAGGAAATCACCTTGCCCAACAATTGAGAAAGAAGGTCCAACAGGACCGAACTTTTGGTCTGAACGTGCCTAATCATTCCTTGAAGGCCAGACAGCTGCTCTTGGGATAGGAATACCTGACACACCCCAGTGTCAATAATTACCCCTAAATGAAGGAGACATCTCGTGGGAAAGAAATGACTCTTTTTCTGGTTGATGGAAAACCCCAGGTTCTGCAGCACTGCTATAGTAGCCTGCAGATCCTGTTGAGCACTCTGAAAAGAAGAGGACATTATTAATGTGTCATCCAGATAACACTGAAGATGCACCGGAAAGATGCACAGGTTCGCTGCCAAAGGGGCAAGAATTTTGGTAAACACCCTGGGGGCAGAAGATAACACAAAGGGAAGGGCCCTGTACCAGAAAAGTTTATCCTGATAACAGAACCGAAGAAACCTCCTGTGGGAGGAAGAAATAGGAACATGTAAATAGGCTTCCATCAAGTGTATAGAAGTGAGGAAGTCCCCCTGCCGAACACTCTCCAGAATGGAAAAAAGAGCGTGCATTTTGAAATGCCTGCAAACCACATATTTATTCAGTCTTTTCAAATCGAGAATGGTCCTCCACCCCCGAGGCCTTAGGGATTACAAAAATTCTGGAGTAGAATCCCAACCCCTGCTGATCATGGGGAATCTCCTAAATGACATCTAGCTCCAGCAGGTGCTGGATGGTTGACTCCATCATCCACCACCCAGCATCTCTAGATACTGGGCAGGAAATAAAGAACCTTGGAGTTCTTTATTAGAGTGGAGTAGAACTCGAGTGAAAGACCAGATCTAATAGTAGATCGAACCCAGGTGTCTGAAGTAATACCCTCCCATTGGTCAGCAACCCATGCTAAACAACCACCAATGGGAACGGAGAGAGCACTAGCACTGGCGACGGTATGGGTGACTTCCTCCTCCTTGAAAGGGCCATTTAGAAGCAAACTGCTGCCTGCCCTTGCCTGAGCGATCAGGAGGCGGATCTTGACGCTGATAAACAGGTCTCGACTGACGATGGAACCCAGAAGAAGACTCTCCTCTAGGCTGAGGACCCTTGATGTTCCACCCTCTTCAGAAGGGAAGGCAGGATTTTCCTTTTGTCCTTGGTCTCAATCAAAAGGGGATCAAGGACTTCCCTGAAAAGCTTCTCCCCTTGGACTGGGGCAGATGCTAATTTCCACTTGCGCCTGCCATCCTCCTGCCAGTTGCAAAACCAGCACATTCTCCTGGCTGCTACGGAGGCAGCAATAGCTTTTGAGGCAAAATTGGTGCTGTGAAGGGTGGCATCAGCAGTAAGCTCTGCTGCCACCATGATTTTGTTAATGTCCTGGTGGGCCCAGATCTCCGATGGAGGAATTCTTTGTTGCAGTTGCTTCAGCCATTTATCGAGGTCCTCGTGAAGAAGGAAGTCGCTGAGGAAGCCTTGACAGCCCAGGCAGCAGCTAGATGGGATTGCTGCAGCGACTGTTCCACCTTCTTTTCCTCTGCCTTGAGGACTCCTCTGGATCTGAAGGGGCAGATGAGGATGAGGCCAAAGCTGTGATTGGAGCATCCACTGTAGGGACCTGAAGAGTCTTGGTAAGCTCAGGTCCCACATTGAAGAATCTGCGATCAGTGGCCAAAGGATTAGGCCCTGTGGCAGGGGCTTCGAGCTGCTTCTTAATTATCTTTAGAAACATCTTGGGCAAGGGAACCACCTCCTTCCTGACTCCTGGTTGATCAAACAGCACATCTGACTCCTCAGGAGGAACAATGGAAGCAGCCTCATCATCCATGTTCTTTAAATTGGCGGTGTTTTGAACCTTGAACAACAAGGGACTAAAGATAGCATGTTTAAAACAACCAGAAAAAAACAGGAATTTCCTGTGAAGGACCTTCATCTGCAGACATATCAGATTCAGGTCGATCAGGGTCCCCCACCAAGGAAGGAGCTAGGCCCTCAGCCAATGCAGACACAGGTCCCTGGGTAAAAGAACCACATCATGACAACAGATCATCCCGCACCATGGATCTTCTCTCTGAAAGATCAGAGGCAGCTGAAGAGTGAAAGGTTGCTCTCTGTAAATCCTCTGATATGCCCTTCCTGATTGCCCTGTCTATCAGGAGTTGAAGATTCATAGGGACATCAGTCTCAGAAGGGCCCCAAAGTCCGGGCATTGATGCAGTAGAAGTGAATGAGAGTTCCACCCTCTGACCACTACGTCCATGCACCTGCCAAGGTGTTGCATCACCCTGAAGATCCTCAGCATGACTGTCACCTTCAGAATGGATTGGAGATGCGCCCTGCCTGGAAACATTAGGGGACCAAGTTTGGAACTCATGTCTGGAAGAAGGTCCCGCTTCCTCCAAATCTACTTCACTGAATGCAAGAGGAGAAGAAGGGTGTGCTGAAGTTGCCCGAGAAGAGGCTTGATGCACTTTGGCAATGTGCTTCTCGATGGCTAGAAGGAGCCTGGAAGCATCTTTTTCCTCTGCCCTTAAACTGTCTTCACCGGTTGTTTCCTCTTGGTGGAAGCAGCTGAAGCCACCTTTTGAGGCCTGGCTGCTTTAGAAGCTCTGGTCTCCCTTGGGGCTTCAGACATCATGATCAGCAAGGCCAATCTGTGGCAGGAGGAGAACACACGAAGGGATTTATGAGATTTTCTTCAGGGGAAAACTCGCTATCCCCACACCAACCACCACTTTCTTCTGCCCAAATGCACTTCAGTAGAAAGATTTCTCTTCCTACTGGGACTCAAACCCTCCTGGGTCAGTTAGGACAATATGAATAAACCAGACCCTGCCGGGGACCCAAGGGTCCTGGTCTACCCCAGAATAGGAAAACCAATCCCTACCAGGAAATCGATAGATTTTTAGTGCTTACTCTTCAATGTAGTCCACTGCTATCACAGCAACTGATGATGACCAAAGGCACAGAGTGGTGGGAAGATGAAGAAGAAGATGAAGAAGCCAGTTGTAAATGGCTGCTGAATCTTCAAAATGGCCTCTTGTGGTGTCCAAAATGGCTGCTGGCCACGAGGAGTCTTCAAAATGGCCGCCTATCACGAGGCTTGTATCTTCATCCAGGGAGTAACAGCGCTCTCCCTAAATTCTTTAAGATTTTCAGCAGGCTGAGTAGGGAGAAGAATAAAGCAGCCACCTGCTTCACTGCAGGGGGAAAGCTTCCCACCCTGCAGCAAGAGAAGCTTGGTTGATGCCCATGCTCTCAACAAAAAAATTACCGGTCAAACAAATTCCTTATCTTCACCACGATCAGCAAAAAAAGCAGCTTCAAGGCTCCTGAAACAGCCGGAAGCCTCCTCTCTTCAAAAATGACCCTCGGGTCATTGGAAGGTCAATCTTCACCTGGGAGGGCTGAAAACCAGCCTCCGTGACTTTTACAGGCAGCTCCCAGAGCAGCTGTCAGCTGTTTGGTGGCTCCGATCCCCTGCTGAGAAGTGGAGCTTCAAAATTGAAAGTAAAAAACAAACGGAGGCTTTTTTTCCCTTTAGGGGAAATCCACACTAAAAGGTTGCCTTTGGAATTGAAAAACTCCAAAGGCAGGAGAGGCAAAACCCACATCCTTAGCTTAGAAGGACTGAGCAAAAATTGGGGAGGAGTCACCAGGAATGGGCGAAGCTAGGCTAATTAGCCTTTTGCGCAGGCTCAGTCCTAAGTAACCAAGGAAGAGAACTACCCATCCTGACCTGTCGATGCCTTACAAGGGAAAACCAAACTTTCTTTTAATAGGTATACTTTGGTACTGCTTTTCTTTCCTCACATTAAAATTTATACCATCCTTTGATTAACTAATTTAGGGAAAGACTTCATATGCTTCAAACCAATTTTTAACTTTTATATCTCTGTCTCTCTATCTACACTGCTTAATTAACATTGCCTATTATTCTCATAATACAATCATTTCTGAAAATGGAAATGTCATTGTCAAACATTATTCTTGAATGGCTTGACTATATGAATAAAAATGAGATGCGTGGTTTGTTGTTGTTGTTGTTTTTTAAAAAAACTTGAATTTACTCCAAGAAAATTTGATCATATTTAGGTCTGATTTCAAATTTATGGCTTTCATAAAGACTTGGAACCAATGTTTCCATTGCTATGCCCTACCAACTTTTATGTTCACATCCCACAACAACGTATCAGAATTCTCTGGTTGTATCTACATGGAGATACTCCTGGAGCTCTGATTAATGATCTTCCACCTACTTCCCAAATACACAAATCAGGTAATCTAGGCTGTCCCATTGTCTCAAGCACTAAAACAATCATAACTGGGTTATAGGCTTCATGGATTCTGTACTCAGTCCATATGCCTTCACCTCTCCCAGTTCTGTAAGAGACATCACAAACTTCTTGAGAAGTCTGAACACTATTGGTCCCTAATGGCATCATTTTAGCTACCATGGATATTGAGGTACTATATCCAGCATCCTCTAAAGCATGGATTTTAAGCCATCAGGAATATCACTGATGTCAGTTCAGTACATGTTGCCACGAGATTGTGATTTTGTACTCACCCATAACTATTTTAATTTTTACAACTTATATTTGCAAGTCAGTGATACAGCCATGCCATATGTATAGCTCCACAACATGCCAACTTCTTCACTACTGACCTAGTACAATGTTTCTTCAACTCTTTCCTTGACCTGAATTTCACTTCTGAGAGTTTTATTATTTGGTCCATTAGAAAAGAAAATCTCATCAAGTTCATTCAAGATTTCAACAATTCCCATTCCACCTTAAGTCAACCTATCTACAGAACAAGTCTACATAATGTCACAGTAAAAACATTTTAATGGACATCATATTAGTGAAGAAACCTAGATTTTCTTGCTTAACTACATGATTCCAGCTTTCACCAGAACCCAAGTGATAATGCTCTTGTTTATTGTCAGGCTTTATGTTACAACCATATTTGTTTTGACCCACTTGATAGAGATGCTCACCTGTTGGACTTAGATTGAACTATTAACCCAGCAAAAACAGGGGACAAATCAGGAAAACCAGATCAATTCCAAGAGGGACTTATTAAAAGATACATAACAAAACAGAATAAAATGTCACTTGTCATCTGTAAATCACAGCTCATACCACTCACCTGTAAACTATGCCATACTGTAGGGCTTATATTTGGTAACATAACTGAAATGTAGAGTTCTGCCAAAGTATAGCAATCTAGTCCTTGCAAAATTTTAGGTTTCTGAAAAGATGGCCAGCCTATCACTATTTTTCTTAATAACTGGATTTATGATGTTTTATTCTCCTCATTCTTTGTAGACAAGCAGCAAAATTCATCTAATTATATATATGAATATTCCCAGTGAGCCCAGTCTGTGAGAATGTCACTCAAAAAATGCCAAAGAGTTTTTAAACAGATGACTGCAAGGAGAAAGCTTTTGTATGTGCTATTTTATATGCATTCTATGGAATTCATGTACATGCAACTGTGTATGTGAAGACATTTGTCTTGCAGAGGTCTCCAATGTATGCCAAGAGTTCTCAAAGAATTACATCATTTGAAAGACAGCAAAATGGGTTGGGCTGATTATTTTATTTATTTATTTTATTTTATTTAGACTTGTATGCCGCCCTCTCTCCCTGAGGACTCAGGGCAGCTAACAATATAAAACTCATACAAATTTACAATAAAAAGCAATTAAACCAAATACAAGCCTAAACGTTAAAATTCAATTAAAATTTAAAACCCTCTAAAACAAACCCACCCCTCCCCCTTGGCTAGTCCAGACCAGCCTGTTCAAAGAGCCAGGTCTTAGGAATGTTGGCACTTTGAATACTGGCCTTATTTCTCAATATCTGAATAAGACCAGTGTCTCCAAAAAGGGAAGAAGGGAGAACTAAATATGATGGAAAACTTAACATTGATTTTATTTTGTTTACAGATAGTGCTGAAAAAAATGAACTTCTAGAATTTAAATTTTATGATAAGAGGAACAAATGTATCTGTCAAATTTTATAGTATTCTCCTTATCAGAGATCTCGGGACTGAATCTGACACTTTGGCATTCCCTGAAATCAGTGATGCACCAGTGCCATCCAAATAAAAAGAAATGGTAAGGATAGTTTCATACATCTCCATCCAGGTTCTCATTAGCTTTTTGTAGTGTGAATATTGCTAATTCCTGGACAATTTTCTGCATTGCAGAAGCAGGAAAGAACCACCTGTGATCCTCAGAAATTGTTGAATTTAAACTTCCAGCAAGGATCTTCAGGAGGATCTTCAGCCAACACAACATACATGCACACTTTAAACCCAAGAATATACTAAGGCATAAAGGCATATCCACCCCAAGGATAAAACACCCAGACACAAACTGAGCAATGTGGTATATGCAGTACATTGCAGAGAGACATGTGCAGATCTGTACGTTGGGGAAGCAAAACAACCACTTCATAAACACATGGCACAACATAGGAGAACAAACCCATTAGGACAAGATTCATAAGTCCATCTACATTTAAAAGATGAAGGCCACTCTTTTGAAGACAGCAAAGTCCACATTTGAGGCAGAGAGGACCACTGGTTTGAAAGAGGGGTCAAAAAGTCCATCTATGTCAAGATTGAACAGCCCTCACTCAACAGAGGGAGTGGGATACAACTTCATGTAACTCCAGTCTATAATACAATCTGCCATGCCCTTGTTGAAGTCTGATTCTTAGGGGGAGATTGAGGAGCTGACAGGGAGTGGGAGTGTGGCTCCAGTTGCTGTGGAAGAAACGGGGGAAGGGCACAGTCCAGCTGGGAATTCAGAGGAAGACCCGGGCCACTTCCTCTTTGTCCTAGGGCATGCAGGGAAGAATGGAGAAGGGAGCAACATGGCTTATGGGAGAGAAAAAGGCATTGATCCCTTTCATTAGTTGCAGCTGAGAGAACAGGATATAAGAAGGGTGTTTGCAGGAGGGCAGAGCTGGCGTCGCAGTGGTACAACAAGCGATCTTAACTCGCTAAGATCGCCGTTGATATCTCCATTGTTGGACGGTCCTAACAGACCTAAACCATCCTGTAGGGACGGTGACTGGTAAGGGCATGGCCTGCTGATCCCAGGGACACCACAAAGTCCCTGATAGATCCAGGAGAAGCCCTTTTGCAGAGATGCAGCCATTAAAGCTGCTGAAGCCGGGACAGCTCCGAAATGGAAGAGATTGAGAGAAAGTGTGTCAGCTTGGTGAGATGACTTTTTAGTTACTATTATTTTGAGAACACCCTAAAGATTTAAAGGGAAATTAAAAGTGAAGATAAAAGAGATAAAGCGGCGAAATTAAGCTGAGTTTAAACTGAAGGGTTTTTTTTCTTTTTACCAGAACTTGGAATTTGGCAAAAGCTTCTTAAATATAGACTGGACTCATCTTTTCTAATTTTTACTATTATTTTTTGACTAATTCTTTTTTGTTGAGAGTCTGCTTTGATTAAGGCTTTTCTTTTTTTATTTGAGGTGTATTTCTTTTTCTTTCTTTGTAAAAGACCTTTTTTTTTCTGTTCCTGATTTTGGATACAGGAGGGGAAGTGAAAGTTAAGAGAAATAAGTAGCACTGCCATCTAGAGGCTTGGATATTTTGTTTTTGTTTTTTTTCTTACTTGTTTATATATGAGAGCTACATTCGAGGACTCTGAGCTTTTCACTGAAAAGATAGTGGGATGAGCATGGCAGATTGTTTATACAGGTGCTCCTCTGTGTTGACAGCCAGAGTCTGGAGTTGAAGTTGAAAGAAAGAAAGATGATTGAAGTGACCTTGAAAAGACTGGAACTGGAAAGTTTGAATTGATTTACTTTAGAGCCTTGGACATTTAGTGGCAATGACTCGCTTTTTGGAATGATTTGTTATTTTGTTTTTTCACTTCACCTCTAGCTGGACTTTATGCTGGGACTTAGCTCTTTTAATCCAGGAACTAGATTATCCTTTTTTTTACCCATTCTTTTTTATTCTAGTTTTTGGGTTTTTTCTTTTTTCTTTTTTTTTAGATCAAAGGAACTATACAGACTATTTGTGGTTCTTTTATTATTTTTCTTCTTTTTCGTTTTACTTTTTTTTAAAATCATATTTTTTCATATTTTCCTCATTTTATATATATATGCATATGTATATGCAGGTCTTGGTGTATTCAGGTCTTATCCCATGTAAGATTGAGAGTATCTTGGCAACGTTTCGATGAGAACTTGACAACATAACATAATCATCCTCCCAGCAGACAAAGGCAACACCACAGTCGTGATGAACACATCTGACTACCAATCCAAACTATCCAACCTACTCCAAGACCCTGCTTACAAACCTCTAAACACAGACCCCACCACCTACCTGGAGAAAACCACCAAATCCAAAATAAAAGCCTCACCCATCAGTGAAGAGATCCAGCAAAGAATCATCCCCAGAGAAAAATCATCTAGATGCCCTAAGCTCTATGGCCTCCCCAAGATACACAAAGAAGGAACACCACTCAGACCCATAGTCAGCTCCATAGGCTCACCTCTACAAAACCTTGCCAAATTTCTTACCAAACAACTCCAGCCCTACACAGAATCCATCACCTCACACATACAAAACTTTCCACTTCATAGAAACAATAAAGAAACAAAACCTACAACCCAGCGACCTACTTGTGAGCTTCAATGTCATATCCCTCTTCACCCAAGTACCTATTAAAGAAGCCTTGACAGCTATCCAAAACAAATACAACCCCCCTAAGCACATCCTAGATCTGACCAACCATTGCCTTTCCAACACATACTTCATCCACAATGGACAAAGATATAAACAGATAGAAGGAGCACCTATGGGATCACCCCTCTCACCCATCATCGCTAACCTATACATGGAACATTTTGAAACCAATGCTCTAGACAAATCCAAATAAAAACCCAAACTCTGGCTTAGATATGTAGATGACACTTTCGTAATTTGGCCACATGGGAAAGAAAAACTGGACAACTTCCAGTTGTCCATCTCAGCAGCCTACACCCCAAAATACAATTTACCATGGAAACAGAAACCAACAACCAACTTCCGTTTCTGGACGTCCTAATTTACAAAAAACCCAATGGCTCCCCAGGACACACCATCTACCAGAAGAAGACACACACCAACTGCTACTTAAATGCACAATCCCATCACCACCCTGCGCAGATCAACTCCATAGCCAAGACCCTCATCTCCAGAACCAAACGCCTAGCCAACAAAGACCACTTGAGAACAGAATTACACACCCTCACTAACATATTAATGTCCAATGGATTCCAAAGAAGCACAATCACCAACCTAATCCTAAGGGAGACCCCCCCAAAAAACCAAGACACAGAACAGGACAATAGCAACGCCCTCCTCCCTTACATCAAAGGCACCATAGATAAAATCAGCAAAATTCTCCACAAACACAATATCAGGATAGCCTTTGGCACTGACCAAAAAATAGCCAACATCTTAAGAAACCCCAAAGACAAGATCCAGCTAGAAAACCAAGGAGTTTATGAAATACCATGCAAAATTTGCCCAGCCACATACATTGGACAAACCAACAGGAGAATAAATGCATGCATCGCAGAACACAAGAACACAGTCAGAAAAGAAGAAAAAACTTCCTCCCTTTTCCAGCACCTTAAAGCCACAGGACATGAAATTGATTTTGAATGATCCAAACTTATCTCCAACACTGAACACTTCAACAAGAAACGTCACCAAGATACTCTCAATCTTACACGGGACAAGACCCGAATACACCAAGACCTAGATAGATAGATAGATAGATAGATAGATAGATAGATAGATAGATAGATGGGTGGGTGGGTGGGTGGGTGGGTGGGTGGGTGGGTGGGTGGGTGGGTAGGTAGATAGATAGATAGATAGATAGATAGATAGATAGATAGATAGATAGATATACATATATACATATATATACATATCTATATATATATATAGATCCCACTCACCATCTTCAGGCTGGTGTCTTCGGCTTTGTGCTTGTGCCAGCAAAGTGTGATCTGAGCTGCCTTCTCTCTATAAATACTGGAGTGGAGGTGTGGTGTGCTGGCTCTGTTGTAAGCAGGTTGGTTAGCTGGGTTGTTGGCTGTGTTGTCGCTTCTTGATTGGTTGATGCAGTTGGTGTTTGCTGATTGGTTGGCTGTGTTGTTGGCTGTGTTGTCGCTTCTTGATTGGTTGATGGAATTGATGTTTGCTGATTGGTTGGCTGTGTTGTTGGCTGTGTTGTTGCTTCTTGATTGGTTGATGGAGTTGATGTTTGCTGATTGGTTGGCTTTTTCATAGGAGCCTGTGTGGCTGAGGTATTGGCTGTGTGTCCTTCAGCCTTTTGTATTGTAGCTACCTGGGTAGTGGGCTGGGTGATGACCTTCTGAGTTTTACTGTTGTGACATCCTGGATCTTGTCTGTGTTGCAACCTCCTGAGGTTTTGTGTTGTAATCTCCTGAGTTCCATGATGTAGTATCCTGGGTGGAAGGCTGTGATGTGACATTCTGGGCCTTGGTTTGGCTCCGAGTTTGAGATCTGGCTATGTGTTTATAGTGTGTGTCAATTTGCTTAGTTTTGGGGATCGGAAAGGGGTGTAGCAGCTGGTGTTGCAGCCATGGTCTGGTTTCTGGATGGTGGTTGCCTTTTATCTGTGGGGTGGGCTTGGGTTTGAGTCTGGTGAGGGAGGTTGGTGGTGGCATCATGTGTTATTTTGGGTCCGGTGTTGGTTTTCATGGCTGGGACTCGTTTGTTGATTAGGGCTAGTTTCCAGATGTCTGGTAGGCGGGAAGTATCATCCCGTTTATTCAAGTTATGGGGGTGTTTCTCTATTTCGATGGCTTCCCTTCTTCCAAGAGAATAATTACGATATATCATAAACAAACTGCAAAGGTCTTGATAAATGGAGATTTGACAGAATTTATAGATATAAGAAATGGGACTAGGCAAGGTTGTCCACTGTCACCTCTGCTGTTTGTGTTAACATTGGAAGTGTTGAATAGGAGTATTAGAGAAGATTAAGAAATAAAAGGAATGAAAATTAAAAATGAAGAGTATAAATTGCAAGCTTTCGCAGATGACCTGATATTTATATTAGAGGATCCATTGGAATCAGCACCTAAATTAATAGAAAGGGTAGGAGAGTATGGAAAGGTAGCAGGTTTGAAAATTAATAATTAATAATTATAATTAATAATAATAATTAATAATTAATAAGGATAAAACAAAGATATTAACAAAGAACATGTTAGCAAGATGAAAGAAAGAGTTGGAATAAGTTTTAGAAATACAGGTCGCAAGCAAGGTTAAGTATTTAGGGATACACATTACATCAAGATGTAGCACACTGAAGGAGGACAATTATATTGAACTCAAACAGCAGATTGTGACAGATTTGGAAAAATGGAAAAATTTACAATTATCATTGATTGGGAGAATATCAACAGTTAAGATGAATGTATTGCCTAGAATTTTATATTTATTCCAGACAATTCCAATTAGATTAGGGAAAGAGTTTTTTGAAGATTTAAATAAAATTGTGTTGAAATATATTTGGCAAGGCAAAAAAGTGAAAATAAAACTTAAACTGTTACAGGATGCAAGAATAAGAGGAGGGTTCGCACTGCTCAGTTGGGAATTATACTATCAGGTGGCAAATCTGATGTGGGTAAAAGAATGGATAACACTAAGGAATAGTAGATTATTGACCTTAGAAGGACATGACCTGCTGTTAGGGTGGCATGCATTTCTTCAGTATAAGGGAACTAAAACACAGGGGTATTTCAGAAGGCATTACATTTGAGAGGCTTTGTTTTTAAATTGGGAGAAGATCAAAAAGCAATACTATTTAAAAATTCCACTATGGATATCTACTATTGAAGCTTTTTCATATCCAATAATATATAAAAAGGAACAAACAGTTAGATATGGTGAGATATTGAATGAAAAGGGTGAACTTAAATCTATGCAAGTGTTGGAAGAACAAGGCATAAAAATGAACCGGTTTTCATTTTTGCAAATACAATCCAGATTTGATGAAGATATTAAATTAGAAGGTATTTATGATAAGTTGACTGACTTAGTTAAAATTTTGATAGGTACTGATGAAAATGTAATTAAAAAACTGTATGGACATTTATTAGAATTTAAATTGGAGGAGGAGCAAGTTAAAGAAACGATGATTGCTTGGGGGGGAAATTTTGGATATGGGATTGATTTAGAGAAATGGCAAAAACTATGGTCTCAAAATTATAAAATGACAATGTCAACTGCTTATAAAGAAAATCTGTATAAGATGTTTTACAGGTGGCACTTACCCCTGACGAGAATTGCAAGAATGTTTAAGAATAAATCGGATAAATGTTGGAAATGTCATCAGATACCTGGTTCGTATTACTATATGTGGTGGACATGTTTGACGCAAAAAGATATTGGACTAAAATCCACACATGGTTGGAAAAAATGATAAAACAACATATAGACTTTAAACCAGAAATATTTTTATTGGGAATTATACCAGAAATCTACAATAAAGAGTTGAAATATTTGATTGTAAATGTCTTAACAGCAGCTAGAATTGTATTTGCTAAGAATTGGAAGAATGATAAAATACCTATGCAGGAGGAAGTTATTAAAAAAATTATGGACTGTGCTGAAATGAGCAAATTGACATTTGAAATTAGAGAACAAGAAGATAAACAATTTATGATATGGGATTTGTTTTATCAATGGTTGGATAAAAAGACTTCGTAATGTAATAGATTAAATAATTTTGTAATAGAAATTTAATAGATTGATATAAAATATAATATAGACATATATAACCATTGGATAAAAGTGTAATAGAAACTTCATAACAAAATTGAGAATATCTCGCAATAATGATGGAATAGATAGTTTAGTCATGAATGATTAATAACTGATAAATATATAATCATATTTTAGATTGACAATATGAGAATTTTTTACAAACTGTGAGTGATGACTATGAAAGGGTAACACAAAAGATCTGTAACTGACTGACACACTGTATGTAGATAAAATGGAGGATGGTTTTCTGTTTTTTATGTTTTTTTTAAAATTACATTTATATGCCCCTTCTCCAAAGACTCAGGGTGGCTTACCATTTTTGGGATACAACCCAATGTGCTCAGCAATAGCCTTCATTCCATTGTATATGCCTGCTTATTACTTAGCAGCATTTTTACAAAGTCAGCTTATTGCCCCCAACAATCTTGGGTCCTCAATTTACCTACCCTGAGAGGATGGAAGGCTGAGTCAACCTTGAGCCTGGTGGGATTCGAGCCTGCACTAATTGCAGGCAGCTGGAACTTAAGTGCTAGGCATTTAACAGCCTGCACCACCAAGGATCTTCTTCTTTTGTCTGTATTTGTCTGTTTTTTAAAAATAAAAATCTTTAAAAAAAAGAAGAAGCAGGGTGTTTGCACACAGCACCTTGCTGGAAGCAAAGCGTGCATTATCTTTGTCGAGGCTTATCTGGGTTTTGGTATCCTCCTAACTGTGTGTGCTTCGTTATCTTTTGGAAGTCTGCAATTTATTATCCTGACCTGTCGTGTTAATTACTTCAGCGTGGTTTGTGTTGGTTTTTTTTATTTCTAATTTATCTGTACTTTGGGTTCGGACTGCATTTCTCCCCCTTGTAGACTGTTTTTGGAAGAGTTTGATATCCAGCCAAGGATAACTGGACATTGGAGGCCAAGTTGGAGGTATTAAAGGGACTTTACTCTTTTTTGTGACTTTGTTGCTTTTGTGCCACACCCCAGGTCATCACACAATCCTTTCAGCAGTTCCAAGAAGGCTCCACACCCATTTGCACTACTCAGGTGACCCTGAGGATGCAGATAAATCTCCAAATGGCCTCAACAACTCTCAAAAAGAATGACCAGCTGTCTGCAAGGAATATAAATCATTCCATTCTCCACTGTCCAATCAGAGCTGAAGAAGCTTCTTGGATGAGAAGCGAAATGTCTTCAAAGAAAAACAAGAAAGGCCAGTTGCCTCTTGAAAAAGCACCTTTGGGACAACCATAACCTGGATGACTGAGAATCTCAATAGACATAAAAATTTTAAAGTTGTAATAGTATATGCAGCTATTGATATAATTTGATATTAATGTCAAATATATCAGGTATACTTTCATATTCAAATTCTACACAGATGTAAATTGCCTCTGACTTCTGTTTGCTATGTTAAAATGTAAGCTTTTCATCTGCCATGCTGCTAGTAAACATGCAGATGAGACACCACATATTACTGCTTTATATTGAATTGAATTCCTAATGTTCTTTCTAGCAGTATCCTGGATGATTGATACCCAAACCATCAGATTAATCCAAACCAATTGCTTCTGACAGCTCAAACCAAAAACGCTGATTTCTGCAAAAAAAAATTGGAAATCTTGAGGCTGCAATTTTCTCCCAAAGGCTGCATATAATTAGAATGTTTGTCTTTCTTCTTTTCTTTTGGTTCATTAAAGTTTTGGGGTCTTTCTTAGCTTACCTTATAATTTAAAATCACTCAGAGATGAGTCAAATGGAATGTAACCAAAGTTGCCCATAGCCATAACCAAACTTGGCTCTTATGTTAAAATACAGACTCTTAGGGTTTTTGCTATTAGATAAATAATTTAAAATAGAATCCTTTCCTTTGTTCTGTTGAGACCGAATTTGTGTTTTTAGTCATTTGTGTTCTCAGTACAAGAATGCAACTCAGTTAAGGACAGCATGGTCAATTTCAAAGAAAAAAAATAACACTTCCTTTTTTAAAGTGGTGTTTGTCTATTTATAACAGTTTTATATTGGGCTTACCAGGACAAAAAATGACATGATGGCAAACACTTTACCAATCAATATTCTTGTTCATACTAGCACAGATGTTCTGGCAAAAAGTGGCTCTCTGGTTTTATTTCATTTTTCTCAGTATCATTCTACATCAACTTCCTTCCTGCAATAGCAGGAAGGTCCTTGTTTCATCACCATCCCCTTGGGTCAATAAATCTTCCTTTTTGTTGTTCTCAACAAGAGTCACTGGGAGTCAGTTTAAAAATTAAATAAACCAACAAACTGATTTAGAGAGGAGCAGATTTCTTATAGACTTGCATCTGTGGGCAATCAGTATTTTGGGGGGACATTAGCTGCTGTACACTTGCAACACAATAGCTGTTGTACATTTGCAACACAATAGCATCCACTCTGTTTGGCATGGGTACAAGGCTCTAAATGGTATCCATGGCATCCTTTTGGACCGGCTGCTGGGTTTGGGGCTGGTATTGCACTGGTTCAGCTCCTTTTTTCAAGGCTGGTCACAATCTGTGTTGAGAGGTTCAGCCCATGGCCTCTCCATTGTGGAGTGCTACAGGGTGCCATAGTCTCTCTGCTCCTTATTAACATCTACATGAAATGTGCAAGATATTGTTAGCATGAAATGAGATATTATCAGGATGCTGATGGTACACAGCTTTATATCTCTATCCTCGGTGATTCTAGATATGCTGTGGCTGCCCTTTCTCAATGCCTGGAGGCTGAAGGGGTCTGGATGGAAAACCACAGGCTTCAGCTGAATTCTGGCAAAACAGAGTGGCTATGCATGCAAGAGACTTCAGGATCTAGTTGTTTATCATCTTTAGTTATGGATGGGGTTGCACTACTCCAGACAGCCCCAGTATAAAACCTGAGGTTCTCCTGTATTGCTGCTTGAAGAGTAAGTGGCAGTTGTGGCTAGGAGGGCCTTTACACAACTTTGTGTTGCATGAAGATGTGTCCTTACCTGGATTGTGAGGACCTGCACACAGTCACTCATGCCCTAGCCATTTCTCAGTTGGATTACTGCATGGGGACAACTATTTGGGGGCAACCCTGAAACAGTATTCAGAAACTACGGCTGGTGTGGAATACAGTGGTGCACGCAGTTCTTGGGGGCCCTAAGGTGGCTCATATAATTCTACCATTACACAAGCTGCATTGGTTACCATTTTGTTTCTGAGTCCAATTCAAGGTGTTGGTTATTACTTTAAAACCCTTTATGTCATGGGCCCATGTTATTTGAGGAACTCTGTCATCCCATGGGACTAGCCTGCCCCACACAAACCCCTGGAAGAAATCTGCTATGGTCCCTGTCTGTAAGGAATTTTGGTGGGCAGGGCCAAGGAGAAAATCCTTTCCGCTGTGGTCCTAACTCTGTGGAAGACTTTACCTTTTGGCCTTCCAGAAGGATATTAAAACATCACTCTGCTGGTTGGCTTCGGGACTAGAGGGGAGCACTAATTGTTGAAGGTGGTTGATGACTTAAGAAGACCTTATCCCTGTACTATCTGTCTCTTGGTTCCTGGTCTTTTACATAATTCTAAGTGTTTCTATTTATATTTTTATGATCTGCAAGCCACCCAGTTTTGCTTTATTGGGGAGGTGGGTGATGTTAAGTTTGCATGAAGAGTCAGACGCGAGGAGTTCCAGCAACTCTGTCTGTTTTGAGAGTACATTTGTCTTCCTTGACTTTTAAACCCGCTTTTCTGAATCTGGTAAGGACTTCTCTGAGTCTCTCTTGAAGCTGAGTGTCATTTTCAGCAGAGATTAACACATCATCAAAATAAGGCACTACCCCTGGCAGTCCTTGCAACATTCTTTCCATAAGGCTTTGAAAAATGCCAGGTGCCACGCTTACTCCAAATTGTAGTCTTTTACATTTGAAGGCACCTCTATGGGTCACAATTGTTTGTGCCTCTGCAGTGGCATCATCAACTGTTAATTGTTGATATGCCTGAGCCAAGTCCAGTTTAGCAAATACTGTACCCCTGCCAAGGGAATGGAGCAGATGATGCACAACTGGTACAGGGTATGCGCTCTGCTGCAGCACATGGTTAAGTGTCCCCTTATAGTCACCACAGATTCTCACTGACCCATCAGCCTTGACTGGTGTGACTATGGGTGTTTCCCATCTGGAGTGGTCAGTAGGCTCTAAAACCCCTTGAGCAATGAGCTTATCTAATTGTGCATCAATTTTTTCCTTTAAAGCAAATGGGACCCTCCTGGGCTTTAAACGAATTGGGGGCACCTTGGGGTCTAAGCTGAAAGCAATAGGGGTCCCTGTTAAGTTTGCATGAAGAGTTAGACGCGAGGAGTTCCAGCAAAGAGTTTATTAAGTGACTACAGCTCGAACAGACCCGTTCTGGCTTGGCTACGGCTGCTTCTTATAGCCTGCAGCCATAGCTGCCAGCCAATGGGAGTGCAGGGTTTCTTCCCGCACTATTTAAACCAATCCCATTTGACATTTTACAAGAACAATTCAAATAAACCAATAACATTCAAACCTACATACATAACAGTCCCCATATACTTGCCCAGTCCTTTGCTGAAGACCTCTGGAAACTCAGACTTCAAGGACTCCTCCCATTCAGAGCTGCTCACATGATTGATGCCAGTCACCTTGATGCCAAGTGGCTTGAACCACTCAAGTCCCAGCAAACTTGGGCGATCCTTGTCCACGATGGTCAGGGGCAAACGCCTTTAAACTGCACGCTGAATTCTCTCGCTCCAACTACTGGAATCTTGTTCCCTTGGTAGTCTTTGAGAGTCAGTGCTTGCTTCTGGAAATGCTTCTTCTGAATTTTAGGAAAGAGTCTGTGGATAGTGTCCCATGACACCATAGATAAATAAGAGCCTGAGTCCACTTCCATTTGGCAAGGCCTTCCTTCAATAAACACCTTCATGTGTACTTTTCTGCTTTTTAAAGGTGAAGAATGACCAATAGTTATTGTTTGGTGAGTTTCATTCTTGCCATTTGCTTCTGAATTTCCCCATTTTTCAAGGAAATTATTTTGCTTAAAGTCTTTTTCAGAAAATTTTTTCCTAATCGGTGGAGTCCTGGATGATTTGCAGACTCTGGCTATGTGACCCTGTTTCTCACAACGTAGGCAAATGGAGTCAAAGAACTTGCATTCAGTGGGGTGGCCCCCACAGCCTCTGCAATAGAATCCTTGCCTGTTTTTCCCAGAGTCTTTTCTCTTCTTCTCCATTCTGAGTCTAAAAATCCCCTCCTCTGCCTCACTGCCATCAGAATCAGAGTCTATTTGTTCGCAATGGGCTGTTGTGGATTTTTCCCCATCAGAATGGCTTGAGGCCTGGCTTGAGGCCTTGTTAATTTTTCATGGCCGCTGCTGAGGACTTGGTGGCTTCCGCTGAAACAGCTTCTTCAATGGCCTCTTTAAACGTGATCTTAGGTTTCATTAAAAGTTTGCTTTGTAAGACCTTATCTTTGAGGCCTAAAACAAACCGATCACGCATGGCCTCTTCTAAGTTGGTAAAGTCACAAGCACCCCCAATGTCCCTTAAACTTGCCACGAAGTCATTAACATTCTCGCTATCCCCTTGATCCCGACGGTAAAACTCGTGTCTCTTAATGAGGCACGATACTTGCGGGGCGTAATGGGCTCTTAAAAGTTTCTCTAAATCGGGCCATTCCATCACCTTCAGTTCTGCTGCTCCCGCCAACGCCTTCGCCATTTTGAAGACTGCCGGACCGCAGTGCGTGAGAAAGACTGCCCTCTTCCGTCTCTCAGGGATGCCGGCGAGATCGTTCCCTTCCAGATACATGTGGAAACGATCCGCATACGATTCCCAGTCTTCCGTCGCCGGATCGAACGGTGCTGGGGGTGTTCAGCGCAGCCATCTCGCTCAGTTGCTTGTTCGTCGCGTCTTCTCTTCAGGGAAATCCCATCCTCGCCGCCAGTGTTAAGTTTGTATGAAGAGTCAGACGCGAGGAGTTCCAGCAAAGAGTTTATTAGTGACTACAGCTCGAATGGACCCGTCCTGGCTTGGCTACGGCTGCTTCTTATAGCCTGCAGCCGTAGCTGCCAGCCAATGGGAGTGCAGGGTTTCTTCCGCACTATTTAAACCAATACCATTTGACATTTTACAAGAACAGTTCAAATAAACCAATAACATTCAAACCTACATACATAACAGGTGACATATACATTTAATTAATTAATTAATATTTCTCTATAAAGCTGAGACTTTGCAGGGCAAATTATTTTATTGGAGGGACTGAAGAGAATCCATTTTAGCCCTGACACATGTGGTAGAAATCAAATTGCCAGGAAGACTGCAGCTTTGTTTGGCTGCATGCCTGAACTCAGGATAGGGAAGAGTAGGCCAGGCCAATGTGAGTTGAAAATGAATCGAGGGAACAGTAAATGTAGGAGAACAATTTGAGAGATGGGAGCAGCATGAACTGTCAGAGATGGGATGATGGGAGTTTTCATCTAATGGCATTTAGAAAGTAGCAAGTTCCCTATCTTGGCCTCGCTCTTTTCATATTTTATAAAATATGCTATCTGTTCTTCATCGGCATGCTTGTTATTGCTCAATTGTTGCATTCCTGAGCACTGTTGTAAAAACATTCTCAGTAGGGGTGCTCAGATAATGAAATCTCCCTTCCTCGGGCAGGAGATATCACTGCCTCCCACATGTATCTTGTGACAGATCCAAAACAGAACTTTAACCCACTGGGCTATAAATAATTAAATATCCACATTTGATTTGATCTCGTCTTTGACTCTAAGCTCACTTTTGCACCTGACTTACGTTTGTTTGAGAAAGTTGCTTTGACAAAAAAAGATTAAAATAAAAATGTATCGTTACTATTGTTGTTATTATATGAACATTGCTTGGACCTTCTATAACTAAAATGGGCATCAAAATGAAATACGGTACCAACAGAAACATAAACAGAGTCCTCTTGGTTCAAGCCTTTAGTCATGAATCCTGTTCTCTCTCAACCTATGAGCCCAGGAATGTTTCTTTCTGCTATAGGCTCATATACACAGAATTTCACAGTATACATCTAGCCAGGAATTAGAAGTTTCACTAAATAAGAATATGGTTATTTTATTTCTCTGTTTGTTCAGTCTCAGTTGAAGTAGGAGAGCCATCACTGTATGTTGTGGATTCTTTGAATTACAGATTGAGCCTACATCCTTTACCCCTACCCTATCAGAAGGGGTTGGGTATGTGGATAGAGGAAATATGACTTTTATTCACATCTTTGCCTTCTGTGCTAGTTGCACCCATTCTTGGATTGGCACATCCTACTCACTGTCACTCATGCCCTAGTCACTATATTGGATTTCTATAATATGCTCCACGTGGGGCTGCCTTGAAGACTATCTAGAAGCTTCAACTGGTACAGCATGCATTAATGTGGGGAGTTATGCATGTTCCTAAGGCAGCGCATGTTACACCTCTGTTCCACAAGCTCCATGGTTTGCCAATTTGTTTCTGGTTCAGATTCAAAATAGTAATTTTAACCTTTTAAACCCCTCATAGCATGGAATTGGGCTACCTAAGGGACAGCCTTACCTGGTTACATTACCCTGCCCCCTCCATTAGATCTCAGAGAGAAGGCGTGTTGCAGGTACTATCAGCTAGGGACCTACATCTCCTTGGTCGCAGGAGATGTGTCTTTTCTGCTGTGGTGCCCCACCTCATGGAACATTCACCCAGAAATTAGATTTGCCCCATCCCTTTTGACTTTTCAAAAGGCCCACAAAACCTGGCTATTCTGCCAGGCCTGGAGCTTCTAAGGAACCAGACATTTGTCTCAATAGCTCCATTGCTGAGGGGGGCCACTTTTATCCTTGCTTCTCCCATGCTAGTACTTTTGCTTTATGTTATTTATTACTGTGAGGTTTTCTTTTAGATTTTAACCTGTTTTATATTGCCTATTTTATTTATTGATGTGCATCATCCAGAGTCATCTCTGGGGAAATGGAAGACTGTATTGATGTGTATAAATTAACAAATAAATAATACAATGAAATAAATATCTTTTATATGCTGAACTGAGTTGAGTACAAATAGCCTCATTAAATGCTTCATTCAATTTGTGGACAGAAAAACTGAATGTATGGCTTCTCTTTCCATGGGAAAGAGAGAAATTTTCCAACAACTTCTCAAGGGAAGAGCTCTCTCACAACACCAAGAGTAACACCATTGCTTCCAAGCCTGAGGGGAGGAGTTTCTCTATGTTGGTGGGAAGCCAGAGAGACTGCACACTGTTGGAGAGATAACTGTATAATAGAAGGCAAGACATCTAGTTATACCCTTCGGCCACCTTCTAACTAAATAAGGAACAACACATTATAAGTGTTATGTATGTAGGTTTGAATGTTATTGGTTTATTTGAACTGTTCTTGTAAAATGTCAAATGGTATTGGTTTAAATAGTGCAGGAAGAAACCCTGCACTCCCATTGGCTGGTGACCACGGCTGCAGGCTATAAGAGGCAGCCGTAGCCAAGCCAGGACGGGTCCATTCGAGCTGTAGTCACTTAATAAACTCTTTGCTGGAACTCCTCGCGTCTGACTCTTCATGCAAACTTAACACTGGCGACGAAGGTGGGATTTCCCTGAAGAGAAGACGACGCAAAGAACAAGCAACAGAGCGAGATGGCTGCGCTGAACACCCCCCCCCAGCCCCGTTCGATCCGGCGGCAGAAGACTGGGAATCGATATGCGGATCGCCAGATGTATCTGGAAGGAAACGACCTTGCCGGCATCCCCGAGAGAGAAGAGGGCGGTCTTCTCATGCACTGCGGTCCGCAGTCTTCAAAATGGCGAAGGTGTTAGCGGGAGCTGCAGAGCTGAAGGTAATGGAATGGCCCGATTTAGAGAAACTTTTAAGAGCCCATTATGCCCACAAGTATCGTGCCTCATTAAGAGACACGAATTTTACCGTCGGGATCAAGGGATAGCGAGAATGTTAATGACTTTGTGGCAAGTTTAAGGGACATTGGGGTGCTTGTGACTTTACCAACTTAGAAGAGGCCATGCGTGATCGGTTTGTTTTAGGCCTCAAAGATAAGGTTTACAAAGCAAACTATTAATGAAACCTAAGATCACGTTTAAAGAGGCCATTGAAGAAGCTGTTTCAGCGGAAGCCACCAAGTCCTCAGCAGCGCCATGAAAAGATTAACAAGGCCTCAAGCCAGGCCTCAAGCCATTCTGATGGGGAAAAATCCACAACAGCCCATTGCGAACAAATAGACTCTGATTCAGATGGCAGTGAGGCAGAGGAGGGATTTTAGACTCAGAATGGAGAAGAAGAGAAAAGACTCTGGGAAAAACAGGCAAGGATTCTATTGCAGAGGCTGTGGGGGGGCCACCCCCACTGAATGCAAGTTCTTTGACTCCATTTGCCTACGTTGTGAGAACGGGGTCACATAGCCAGAGTCTGCAAATCATCCAGAACTCCACCTAGTAGGAAAAAATTTCCTGATAAAGACTTTAAGCCCAACAATTTCCTTGAAAAGATGGGGCAAAATTTAGAAGCAAATGGCAAGAATGAAACTCACCAAACAATCACTATTGGTCATTCTTCACCTTAAAAGCAGAAAAGTACGCGTGAAGGTGTTTATTGAAGGAAGGCCTTGCCAAATGAAAGTGGACTCAGGCTCTTATTTATCTATGGTGTCATGGGACACTATCCACAGACTCTTTCCCAACATTCAGAAGAAGCAATTCCAGAAGCAAGCACTGACTCTTAAAGACTACCAAGGGAACAAGATTCCAGTAGTTGGAGCAAGAGATTTCAACGTGCAGTTTAAAGGCCACACCAAACGTTTGCCTCTGACCATCGTGGACAAGGATCGCCCAAGCTTGCTGGGACTTGAGTGGTTCAAGCCACTAGGCATCGAGGTGACTGGCATCAATCACGTGAGCAACTCTGAATGGGAGGAGTCCTTGAAGTCTGAGTTTCCAGAGGTCTTCAGCAAAGGACTGGGCAAGTATATGGGGACTGTTATGTATGTAGGTTTGAATGTTATTGGTTTATTTGAACTGTTCTTGTAAAATGTCAAATGGTATTGGTTTAAATAGTGCGGGAAGAAACCCTGCACTCCCATTGGCTGGCAGCTACGGCTGCAGGCTATAAGAAGCAGCCGTAGCCAAGCCAGAACGGGTCTGTTCGAGCTGTAGTCACTTAATAAACTCTTTGCTGGAACTCCTCGCGTCTAACTCTTCATGCAAACTTAACAGGGACCCCTATTGCTTTCAGCTTAGACCCCAAGGTGCCCCCAATTCGTTTAAAGCCCAGGAGGGTCCCATTTGCTTTAAAGGAAAAAATTGATGCACAATTAGATAAGCTCATTGCTCAAGGGGTTTTAGAGCCTACTGACCACTCCAGATGGGAAACACCCATAGTCACACCAGTCAAGGCTGATGGGTCAGTGAGAATCTGTGGAGACTATAAGGGGACACTTAACCATGCGCTGCAGCAGAGCGCATATCCTGTACCAATTGTGCATCATCTGCTCCATTCCCTTGGCAGGGGTACAGTATTTGCCAAACTGGACTTGGCTCAGGCATATCAACAATTAACAGTTGATGATGCCACTGCAGAGGCACAAACAATTGTGACCCATAGAGGTGCCTTCAAATGTAAAAGACTACAATTTGGAGTAAGCGTGGCACCTGGCATTTTTCAAAGCCTTATGGAAAGAATGTTGCAAGGACTGCCAGGGGTAGTGCCTTATTTTGATGATGTGTTAATCTCTGCTGAAAATGACACTCAGCTTCAAGAGAGACTCAGAGAAGTCCTTACCAGATTCAGAAAAGCGGGTTTAAAAGTCAAGGAAGACAAATGTACACTCAAAACAGACAGAGTTGAGTTCCTGGGCTACATGATTGACAAGCATGGCATCCACCCTACTGATGCCAAAGTTAAAGCAATCAAGGAAGTCCCTAAACCTAAATGCAAAACAGATTTGCAAACCTTCCTTGGACTTATTAACTTTTACCACATGTTTCTACCTCACAAAGCATCTATTGCTGAGCCTTTACATCGCCTGCTTGATAAGAAAGCTGTTTGGATCTGGGGAGGAAGGAACAGTCAGCATTTAACAGTATTAAGAGACTAATCATGTCTGATGCTGTGTTGATACAGTTCTCTGAGAATTTGCCTGTTGTTCTGACTTGTGATGCATCCCCTTTTGGAGTGGGGGGGGGGTTTGAGTCACAGGCTTCCCAATGGAAGGGAAGCCCCAATTGCATTTTACTCTCGCACTTTGTCCAAAGCAGAGAGGAATTATAGCCAACTGGACAAGGAGGCATTAGCAGTTGTTGCAGCTGTTAAGAAATTTCATGAATATCTGTATGGCAGGTCATTCACCATTGTTACAGATCACAAACCTTTATTAGGCATTGTGGCAGGAGACAAACCTATACCTAATATCCTGTCACCAAGAATGCTGAGATGGACTGAATTTCTTGCAGCCTATTCATACAAACTGATTCACAGGCCTGGCAAGGACATTGGACATGCTGATGCACTGAGTCGTTGCCCACTACCTTGCCACAAGGAGGACCTTGAACTTGAAACTCACACCTTTTTCCTGGAGACTGTTGCTAAGCTTCCAGTCCATGCTGCTGAGATTGCCAGAGAGACTGCCAAAGATGCTGTGTTGGCACCTGTAATAGGCTGGATTAAGAAAGGTTGGCCTCTTCAAGATCTACCTCACCTTGCCCAACCTTTTAAGTCCAGGCAAACTGAATTATCTGTATTAAGAGGATGTATTTTGTGGGGTAACAGGGTGGTTATTCCTGCAAAACTGCAAAGGGAGGTTTTGGAAATGTTACATGAGGGTCATCCTGGGATTGTAAGGATGAAAGGTT
Source organism: Naja naja (assembly GCA_009733165.1). Lineage (NCBI taxonomy): Eukaryota > Metazoa > Chordata > Lepidosauria > Squamata > Elapidae > Naja > Naja naja. The sequence continues at coordinate 198,583,285 of CM019148.1, read as the reverse complement.
TGGCCAGGAGTTATGTATGGTGGCCAGGTATTGACAAAATGGTTGAAAACTGGGTAGCATCTTGTCCCAATTGCCAGGTAGTCAGGCCTGCTCCACCTCACGCCCCCACACAGGAATGGGAATGTCCTAGGGGCCCATGGTCTAGAATCCACATTGATTTTGCTGGCCCTACGAGAGGGCACACTTTTCTAGTTATAGTAGATGCATATTCTAAATGGCTAGAGGTAATTCCCATGACATCCAATACAACTGAGGCTGTCATCAAGCAGCTCAGACAATTGTTTGTAACCCATGGGTTACCAGATGTCCTTGTGTCTGACAATGGCCCTCAATTCACATCTAACATTTTTGAATCCTTTCTAGCACAACAGGGTATCAGACATGCCCTCACTGCCCCTGGGCACCCTTCGGCTAATGGCGGGCTGAACGCATGGTACGCTTTACCAAAGAGAAGCTTCAGCAGCTGGGTCCTGGGGATATCACTGAGAAGCTTGAAAAACTTCTTAGTGTTCAGTACATCACTCCTAGCCCATCAAATAACTTGTCCCCAGCAGAGTTGTTGATGGGTAGGAAACTTAGGTCTTCCCTTGACTGCCTTCATCCCACTTACGCACCCAACGCACCACTGGATTCCACTTCCAAAGTTCGTTCTTTTAGTGTGGGAGATTCTGTATATGCTAGGAACCTTATAGGTGAACCTTTGTGGATTCCTGCTGAAATAACTCACATCACTGGCCCTTGTTCTTACAGGGTACAAACAGAGGATGGCCTCCTCTGGAGCAGGCACATTGACCAACTTAGATCCAGGTTCCCTCAGGAACATCGCCCCTGCCTCTCTCTGGGTCCCTCACCTGATGTCTCTTCTAGGGGAAGGGGGAACAGGAGGAAAATCAGCAAGCAAGAATCAACCCCATGTGTAACGAGCCATTGCGACAGGAACCATCCTGAACCCTGTCACAATGCCAAGATCCATCCTTAGAAGTGGAAGATTGCACATCACTACCTGACTTGGGTGCTGACATTGGAATGGAGATGGGTTGGGAGGAGAGACCAGATTCTAACAGTCTAACAGGGTCTCCTTTCACAGGAAGTCCCAACAGGGAAATGTCAGCAGACACATTTCCCTCTCACTGGGTGAGAACGTTAAAACTTCTGAACCACGAAGGTCTCAACGCACGTAAGAGCCCCACCTATTTAAAGGAATACATTAGATAGGTTGGGGTTTGGTATGGACTGAACCTAGTGGGGAGGGGTGTTATGTATGTAGGTTTGAATGTTATTGGTTTATTTGAACTGTTCTTGTAAAATGTCAAATGGTATTGGTTTAAATAGTGCCGGAAGAAACCCTGCACTCCCATTGGCTGGCGACCACGGCTGCAGGCTATAAGAGGCAGCCGTAGCCAAGCCAGGACGGGTCCATTCGAGCTGTAGTCACTTAATAAACTCTTTGCTGGAACTCCTCGCGTCTGACTCTTCATGCAAACTTAACAATAAGAACAACACATTATATTATTTTCCTTTGAACAAAGTTTTAAGGCAAATTCTTGTTCTTCACAATGAAAGAAGACTAGTAGAAAAAGAAATACAGGAAAAATTGTGCCAGGCTCTATGTTAAACTTAGGATGGGAGTATGCTTCTCAGAAAAAACTATCAATGATACAAGCCTGGTACAGAACCCACCAGCATCAAGGTCCGAGAGGTGATTGGTTGGTTGGTTGATGTGCCACCAGGATGATGTCAACTATTAGCAACCACATAGCTAGATTTTCTTCAGGAAGAACTATCCCCAACTTGGTCTTTCAGGTATTCCAATGGTGCCTCCATGCTCTCCTTGCTGCTGGTCATCCTCTTCCACTTTTCCCAGCAGTATAGATTTTCCAGAGGACTAGATCTTCACACAATGCATCCAAATGCATTCAAATGTAATTTGAACCTGGTTATTTATGTTACAAGTAAGAACTCTAGATTGATTTCTGCTATCATCAAGTTGTTTACTTTCTTGAATATTCTTAGGAGTTGCCTCCAGCATTAAAGTTCAAAAGCATCAAAACTCTATCCCGTTTCTTCACAGTCCAACTTTAACTTCCACAGAACATCCCAGGGAAAGCAATTGCCTGCATGATTCCAATCTTTGTACTTAAAGATACACCATGACATCTGAATATCTTTTCCAAGGCCTTCAAGTGCCAATCTGTGGTATATTTCTAAACTGCCTGTGCCTTACCTGTTGATCGTTGATCCTAAAAGGCCAACACTATCTACCGTTTTGATATCTTCAGTATCAATTCTGTGGCTGATTGCTATCTCTGCTGTCGGTAGTTTGGTCTTCTTTATATTTAACCTTGTCACATATATTTTTACTGGGCTTCTTGGTTTTCATTAATACAGCTTGCAGATCAACTGCATCTTCAGCTATCAGAGTAACAGAGATCATAACCAAACATTTGTCCTTAATAGCAAGAAAAGGAGTTGTCTGTCTGGAGTTAACAGAAGACAGGAAAGCAAATGACTTATCTTTCCCCAGGCAACACTTCTTTAGATGGCTGAATTTCAGAGAATAGATAAGTAAATGTGAAGTACAATGGAACATATTTATCTCTTTGTGTGCATGCGCACACATGGATTTGTATACCTCCAAACTACATAAACACATGGCACAACATAGAACAAACCCACCAGGACAAGTTTCAGCAGTCTATCTGCATTTAAAACATGAAGGCCACTCTTCTGAAGAAAAGCAAAGTCCACATATTGAACAGAGAGGACCACTGGTTTGAAAGATGGGTCAAAGAGTCCATCTATGTCAAGATTGAACAGCCCTCTTGATTGAACAGAGGGGGTGGGATACAACATCATCTAACTTCAGTCTATAATACAATCCTTTCAGCAATTCCAAGAAGGCTCCACACACATTTGCACTATTCGGGTGTCCCTGAGGATGTAGATAAACCTCCAAATGGCCTCAACAACTCTCTAAAAGAATGCAAATGACCAGCTGTCTGCAAGGAATATAAATCATTCCATTCTCCACCATCCAATCGGAGCTGAAGAAGCTTCTTGGATGAGAAGCGAAATGTCTTCAAAGCAAAACAAGATAGTCCAGTTGCCTCTTGAAAAAGCAGCTTTGGGGCAACCATAACCTGGATGACTGAGAATCTTGATAGACATAGACTTTTAAAAGTTGTAATGCTATATGCCGCTATTAATATAATTTGATATTAATGTCAATATATCAGGTTTCATATTCATATTCTACGTAGATGTAAATTGCCTCTGACTCTGTGAGTGCATGCACACACATAGATTTGTATACCTCCAAACTTTATAATTCCAGAGGTGACAAGTTTTCCCACCAGTGTGTTTGCATTACAGATTCATCATCTTAAACTTGCCAAACTTGCCTTTCATTTTTTATTTTTTTTACAGGGCATCATCCAAACTCAATCTCATTCTAAGAGACATTTTTAATATCTGTTTAATACTTTTTACAGCTTTTCTCATTACCCAAGAGTCAATGATAAGGGTTTTTATCAAAAGGCCAACTATATAATTTATAGATTAATGAAAATCATGTGTAAAATGGATATATTATAGTAGGTAAGATTGCTTGCACAATATATAGTTTAGGCAAAATTGTGTGCATGATGAAAAATGAGAACATTTGGATGTTCATGAGAACTTCAATAAAATTAGAAGTTGATGGAAATAAAATGTGGATTTCTTAGAAGGAAGCTTGGTGAGAGAAGGGTCCAGGATATTCCATATAATTCCATGTTGTTTTTTCTTGGCACATGAGCTTATTTCTGTACTGATTTGCAGCCACCCATCATTTTGGTTCTTAAAAGTACAAACAGAGCCTACATAAAGTTGTTGCTATAAAGATGGCACTAGGGGTTACTGCTTTCTGGCATACTAGTTTGCCATTTATTTGCTTTTATTGAAATAATTTAGAATTTTTAAAGAGTCAAGATTACATTGCTTAACCCGGATCAATGTTTTTCATGGTCTTCAGATGAGAAACAGCTTTACATGGAAAAGCCACTTCCTTCATAGAAAACATTTTTCTTCCATGTTTATCAATTCTACCTCAAATTTTATATTTCCAGTTTTCAACAAATCTGTTTTTATAGATAAATGGGTTTATAACATGCTGTCTGTCTATCTCCTAGTCTCTTTTTTTAAAAGTCAGTACCAGTCTGGCTTGTTTTTAATGATTTTACAGTAAGATCAATTTTACTGACAAGTCACATATTTGTAACAGAAGACCATCCATTTTACTTTTGTATTAAGATTCTTCAGCAAATATTACCCACACTCATTGACTTTTTTTCATTTTGAAACCCTGGGGCTGATGGACCATAATTTCCTTCACCCTTGACTTTTGGCCATGCAGGCCAGGACCACCCTTACTTGGAGTATAATAATATCTGAAAGTTCCCAAATTCTTTATCCTTGTTTTTGATTTTTGCCATTTAGGGTTTGTTCCCAATAACAATATGATTTGGGGGAATATGAATATGATTTCTGCCATGGGTATAATAAGACCATTAGAGTAGATGAAGCATCTTCTAGTAGAGTTTCATGCTTCTAATGTCTGTATTAACCACTATGGCTGTTTTACTCTGGTGAGTTTATTTTGCATATTTTTTGCTTGCATTCATTTCTTTCAGAGTTTGTGATAGATGCATTAGCCCATATATTCTCCAGGACAATTCTTTGATTTGGTATTCCTTTTGAACATGTTGGTATTTTTTTTCTTAGTATATTATCTAACTAAATGTTCAATATTTCTAAAATTAAATAATATCTAAATGTAGTGAAAAAATTTGCAACAAGTTGAATGGCCTAAAATAATCAAAGCAAAAGGGGATTTAGATGTGTCAACTGCTGCATGTGTTATTGTGTTGTATACTGTTTTATATTTTTTATCTGATGTAAACTGAGTTGCTATGTGAGATGGACAACTATATAAATTGAATAAATCAATTTTGATGCACTGTTCTGTTTGTTAATGTCACATCACTCTGAACATTAAACATATTATATTGATTAATAAGGAATTAATGGCCATTAGATGCTGATTACTTCTTCAGTTCCACAAGTCTTCCCTTTGTTCCATTTCGATGTATCTTCAGTAGAATTAAAATAAATGTTATTAAAGGATTTAAAATTATTATAACAATTACAATCCAAATACTATATTTCTCAAAAACGGTCAGATTTCATATCAAGAATTGAAAAAGTACTGGCAAAACACAAGAAGTGAAATGTTGAAACTTCTATTTTTTAAATCTGTTTTCCATGGCACTCATTTTCAGTTTAATTCCAGGGATATTATCAAAACTAAAATGAGGCCAAGTAGAAGAAACATTGGAAAATAATTCCCCAAGGATCCATTTTTATTTTGAATGAAGAATCATTTTGACAAACAAGTTAGATAATTTTGATTGAAATGATTATTTATTTTTCCTTGTTTATTCAATTTTGTTAAGACAAAAGACATTTATCCAATTTTGTTAAGACAATTCAGGACACATCCCAACCAAGAATCTGAAAATAATATTCGTTTGAAGTAGAGCTGGCCAATCTGTGGGATTCCATAGCCACAAGCAATCGTTATTATGGTCTTTGGTCTCTGGGAGCTGTCATCCCTCCCAGGCAAACCAGACAGGAAATATGACAAGATGAACTAATTCTACTTTATGGCAAGACCACATAAGCAGAATCTTGCAAGTTTGAAACTGCAAACTTCCCACCACCACTTTTAATTGTTTCATCCATTAGAGTAGGTGTTAGATGGCCACAGGAACAAAAAGGACTCGACTCACAGATAGTGCAACAGCTCTTTATTTGGTCTCAGGAAAGCTTAGCCGCACACGCGGCTGGCGCCGGCTTTTTATAGCCAGTGCTGTCCACCGTTTCAGCCACTGACGGGACTTTATTTTTCCTGCCAGTGGCTGAGCCAATGAGTGGAGTCTCCAGGCGACTCCACTCTTTGGCCATATAAGGGCATACAGAACAGTAGGTCTTTTCTAGATTTCTTTCTCTGATCAATAAGCCATTGGAGGCTGCTGCCTCTCTTGTCTGATTGTTTCCTAGGCAGCATCTCTTCCCCACTTCCCCGAGGTTTCCACACATTCCATTACATCAGCCCTAATAACCACATTGTCTAATTTCAATAGCACATCTATAGAAAACTAGCACAACTGTAGAAAACTATCACAACTAAAGTTCATGCTCCCTAAAGAGATAATAACTTCCAAATACTGTGGACGTAGTTGAAGAATGGATCCATTTTAATCTGCAACAATTGTTTTAGTAATCTTAACTACCTTATTGATACAATCCAAAACACAGAAATAGCAATAGCACTTAGACTTACATGCCACTTTACAGTGCTTTGCAGCCCTCTCTAAGCGGTTTACAGAGTCAGCATATTGCCCCCAACAATCTGGGTCCTCACTTTACCCACCTCAGAAGGATGGAAGGCTGAGTCAACCTTGAGCCTGGTGAGATTCGAACTGCCAAATTGCACGCAGCTGGCAGTCAGCAGAAGTAGCCTGTAGTACTGCATTCTAACCACTGTGCCATATTATTATTATTTAAAATAATATAACAAAGTGGCATTAAACTGATTAATATTCTGTGCTGATTTATATCTGCAGAAACAAGGCAGTAAGTTTCAAAAGAAACGTCTTTGGTGTATTATTGATGCTTTTGAACTTTGGTATTGGAAAAGATTCCTGAGAATACTATGGATAGCCAAAAAACTCAAACAAATGAATCATAAAACAAATCAATCCATAGTCAATCACTAAAGGCATAAATGATGAGGCTCAAGTTATCATATTTTGGGCATATTATGTGTGAATATTTGGGTCTCTGGATTATGTCCGCTGTCAAAAGAAGCTACTTAATATTCTATAGATTTCCTTGCAATTGTAAGAAGGAGCTCACCATTGCTGTTCATTCTCATCATGGATACTCTTTACTTCTTTGTTCTGTATCCACAACATTAAATTGAAGCAAGAATTTCTATTGATGTGTTGCCTTAGATTAGAGGTGTCAAATTCATGATGACACATTGTCGTCACATGATGTATCACAACTTTTCCCCCTTCGCTAAAATGGAGGTGGGCGTGGCCAGAACGTGACACATTGACCCCGTGGACTGTGAGTTTGACACTCCTGCCTTAGATGAAGCTTAAAAAATTATCTTTAGGTTTTATAAGGAAGATCAAGGTTGCAATATACAGTTGCCAATATATAGTTGCACAGCCTGTTGGAATTAAGACCAAACTGCTATTTTTTTACTTGAACAATGGGATAAACTAATAAATCTAAAATTACAGTTTTGATCTAACTAATTATATAAATGGACATTCAGGGAGGTCTAATAATCTTTTATTTGTGTTCAGAATAGAGGTAGGTTCAAACTGAGAGGTTCCTAAGAGCTTTAAAGCAAGATAGAAAGAAATTCAGAACAATTCAATCTCTATTTATGTAAGAATTATTACTAATACTCAAAGAAATTGGATCTGATATACTCTAGCTTCTAAATTAATTCAATAGGATATCTATTAATGAAATTAGATTAATTAAATAAGTTTCTGCTTAATCTATAAATCATAATAAATGATTTGCAAAATAAATGATATCTTCTGCCTCCCCTAGAATTTCTAATAATAAGATATTTTAATACCAAATTAAACAAAAAAGAGAAATAAGATTTGTCATATACTATGACATGAATTTAACTAAGTCAAACACACACCATAAGTATTTATATGTGATTTAGTTGTTAAATAAAGCATGTCAGAAGAAAGTCAACCCAATGAATCAAAATCTACTTCCAAGAGAGGCTATCAAAATTTCGTTAACAGTTGAAGCACTTCAATCAAAATGTTAATATTTTCAAAATCTTGATGGCCTCTTACAAATCTATCAAGAGACTGTGAGACTATTAAAATCCTAGCAACCTCATTTACCAACAAAATAGCATTATAATTGTAGGCCAAAGTAGGCTCTTTACTTGGTTTTGTCTCACTGAAGCTAATGGTAATGCTTTTTCTCCACAAATAAAGCACTTACTTGAATTTTTAAAAAGTTTTTAAAAGGAGACATGAAGATAATTAAGAAATGAATGAAATGTACTATATTTGTTGGTTTAGACCAGGGGTCTTCAAACTTGACAGCTTTAAGACTTGTGGACTTCAACTCCCAGAATTCCTCCTCCAGTCATGTTAGCTCAGGAATTCTGGAGTTGAAGTCCACAAGTCTTAAACTTGCCAAGTTTGAAGACCCATGGTTTAGATGTATGATAAAGTGGATAATCTTGAATGTTGGAATGTTTTGTGTAAATATGGATTTTAATGTTGATTAATCAATGTGAAAAAAGTGTTATATGATGGCAGTACAACAGGTGAGCATAATTGGAATGTTTAGTGAGTGGTTTAACATTTAGCAAGTAGACTATATCTCTTTGCTTATTTAATGTATTCATAAATAAATAAATAAATATTTTATGTCTGTAGTGATGTCAGGAGTGTGTTAATAATGAACATCAATATGTGTGTAATTTTATAGTATACTGTGTTAGATTGGATAATATAAAGAGAAATATGCACCTAAAAATTAACATACTGGTATCAGAGAGTGGGGTAGTTAAATTGGCCAGGCAGAATGGAGTGAATGATTGCAAACTATACATAAATAGTAGAAAACTGGAACAGAACAGCTGAATGTATTTACCCTAGAGGAATGAGTATTAAAGATGGGAAATGGCAGTGAAAATTATAAGATGTTCATACAAATACAAGATATTAATATTAATACAAGTTAATGAGTAGAGTGTAGTCTGTTTAAGAAAGGAAAGTTTGTTAAAAACAAATGAAATTGCTAAGATGGAATAAATGGAATATTAAGTAGCCTAAGAACTGTTTCGGCCAACTTTGCCATGCAAAAGTGAGAGTTGGCTATGCCAGGAGAAATTGAATGCAGTATGAATGGAGTCCTGTGTGATAAAACAAGAAAAGTTATCATCCAAGAAAGAAGGGAATGAAGAAAATATACAAATGAGAATGACTCAGATGACAGAAGTACATTGAAAAGGCTTCAATATGTCAAAAGAAGGAATGAATATCAAATCGTAAAGTAAATATATAAAAGAAGAATGAATGGAAGGGAAAAACTTAGTCATGACTAGATGGAGATAATCAGAAAGGTGAGAAGTTGAAGAAACAAAAGGCAACTCATGAATCAGTGGAGGAACCTGGTGGAGGAAAAGTTTGTTTGTAAAGACAGAAAGGTTTGGCAAGTTACATTTTACATATATAAAATTGTTTTGGCTATATTTTCTTTTTTTTTTTAAACAAATTTTATTCAATTTTTAACAATTTTTTAAAACAGCTCTTTTCAGTAGACAGCATGTTCCCGAGTCACCACTTTTACATGCAAATGTGACAGTAGATCTATATTCATTTTAAACATTTGACTTCACTTCTATTCCATTTTAGCGGACAAAGGGTCAAAGAAATTAATCCTAATCTCAAATCTTAATCTCAATCTGTATAGCCCCCAGTTCATTTCGAGTTAATTGCAAATATACATATATATTTTAAAACTTCATGTATAAATCTTACAAATAACAATATATTTGCCCATCATATTAAAGATAAAGTTCATCCATGTCTATCCTTTAATTATCTTCACATTGTTAATACTCTTTTATCATTTACAGAATTCTTTTGTCCGTCAGATTTGCCCTTTCATCACATATTCTCTCCATAATTCTAAATCCGTACCCATGTTAACACTAAAAAAAATGAAAAAAACCTAGACTTGCCCCCTTTTACTACTTTGAAAGTGACACCTCAGTGGTTAATATAGTAACATAATCATAATCATTCCCTTTAAAACGAAAGATAGAGAAAAAAAGAAAAAGAAGATGGAAAAAAGCTCCCTTACAATATATCTCTAATCGGTTGGGTTCTGCAACACATATCCCCCTAAAATTTATTTATGGTTCCAAAATAATAATAAAAATAACTAATCTTGGTTATTGACAAATCTCATTTTTAGGCATTTTCTAAAATCATTTCAATTAATTCAATTCATCTAATCATCATTTAGCTTTCTTTTGTGGATAAGAAATGAAAAATGTGACCTTTTACCAGTAAAATTGTCAGTAACCCCTATTGTTTTACACTTTTATAATTACAATATATTCTTATTACCATTTCTTCATGCAGAACCCCCTTTTAAATACGTTAGCCATTGTCTCTATGCAAACAAGTTTCTTTCTTTATTATGTAATTCCGTGTCTCTCTATCTTTTGTTCTTGTTTCTTGTTCCTTCTCCTCTCTTTTATCCCGCTATCCCCTTCTCTATCCAGTTTGAATCCTCTCTCTCTCTTTACCTTTCTGCTCTCTATCCTTCTGGACCTTTCTAACATGCCTAATTTCATAAATGTTCCTTTTTAATTACCTTCTTAAGTTTCATTTTTTGACCATCCTCCCTTTCCTTTTATTTGTATTAATCTTTGTGTTATTGTCTTCTTAAAATGGCTTTCACTTGTGCTGGCTCCTTCTCCTCCCTATTATCCTGCTCTCCCCTTCTCTATCCAGTTTGAATCCTCTCTCTCTCTTTACCTTTCTGTTCCTTTCCTTCTGAACCTTCCTAACATGCTTAATTTCGTAAATGTTCCCCTTTTAGATACTTTCTTAGGTTCCGTTTTTAGCCACCCTTCCTTTCCTTTTATTTGTATTAATCTTTGTATTAATTGTCTTTTTAAGATGGCTTTCTCTTGTGCTGGCTCCACCCTTTCCACGGCTTCTTCTTCTTTATTCAGCATTTGAATGCCCATATTTTCTGCAACATGCCAAGTTAGTTCAGTCACTTCCTGTAACAGTTCTTTCATACTTTTAAACTCCATTTTTAATTCTTTGGATGACCACCAAAATTTTAATTTTCCTTATTTCTTCTTCTTTAAATTTTCTATAATCCTAACCCAGGTCCAGAGTCTATATCAATATTACCAATTAGTCCGGCAATCCGTCTTTGTGTATTCAAGCTTTCACTTTCTATAAGTCTTGCGTCTCTTTAAAATGTAACAACTCCAATCCACAAAGGAACAAGATAGTTTCTTACTTCTTTAGCTTCCAATTTTTCTCCACAAAGTGGCACTTTCTGCACAGAGTCTTAACCCTTTCCTTTTATTTTGATAGTCAAAGTTTTCCGAGCCCCAAACTTAAGTTCTTACGCTGGCTTCTTCCTTCCCGGTTCGAAGCCCCTTATAGCTGTCAAAAATATTTTACTTATTTTTCTTCACTTGGAACTGCCGCTTCTGTTTCTCTTTTTTAAAAACTCATCTTTATCTTAATCCGGGTGCCTTGATCTTACCATCCGATACTCCCGGTTCCTCTGCTGTCGACTTCTCTCTTTCCTCCTGCACCAATCTTAATCCCGTTGAGACCTTCTCTTCGAGGTGGCCATTTTTGACCACCACTTCTTGACGTCTTCGGAGGAAAAGACCAGACCAAAAGGGGAGATGCGGCTCCCCTCACTCTGGCTGGCAGGTTTCCCTTTCTCCGCCGCCCCTCGGCAGCTTCAGCCCCGAACCTTGCAGGATCGGGGCTCCGACGCAAGAGCCAGGCTGCGGTCGTGGACGATCACAAACCGCCGCCTGTTCTCGAGAAGGCTCAACCCGGAAGTCCGTTTTGGCTATATTTTCATTTCTATTTCTTACATCTTTATTTTCTTTTGATCACTACATCTCCTGGTATTTCTTGTGTACTTTTCATAATGCTGTTTGCCATGAAATGTGATGGGCTTGCTTCTAAATCACACTGTAATAAAGTATACAACACATTTATGTTTATTTTATTTATTTGTTTGTTAAATATGTACAAGATATCAGGTATAGGTATAAACATAAACTAAGGAAGTAAGTACAGATACAGTAAACTGTATAATAGAAGGCAAGACATCTAGTTATACCCTTCAGCCACCTTCTAACTAAATAAGGAAGAGAACAACACATTATATTATTTTCCTTTGAACAAAGTTTTAAAGCAAATTCTTGTTCTTCACAATGAAAGAAGACTAGTAGAAAAAGAAATACAGGAAAAATTGTGCCAGGCTCTATGTTAAACTTAGGATGGGAGTATGCTTCTCAGAAAAAACTATCAATGATACAAGCCTGGTACAGAACCCACCAGCATCAAGGTCCGAGAGGTGATTGGTTGGTTGGTTGATGTGCCACCAGGATGATGTCAACTATTAGCAACCACATAGCTAGATTTTCTTCAGGAAGAACTATCCCCAACTTGGTCTTTCAGGTATTCCAATGGTGCCTCCATGCTCTCCTTGCTGCTGGTCATCCTCTTCCACTTTTCCCAGCAGTATAGATTTTTCCAGAGGACTAGATCTTCACACAATGCATCCAAATGCATTCAAATGTAATTTGAACCTGGTTATTTATGTTACAAGTAAGAACTCTAGATTGATTTCTGCTATCATCAAGTTGTTTACTTTCTTGAATATTCTTAGGAGTTGCCTCCAGCATTAAAGTTCAAAAGCATCAAAACTCTATCCCGTTTCTTCACAGTCCAACTTTAACTTCCACAGAACATCCCAGGGAAAGCAATTGCCTGCATGATTCCAATCTTTGTACTTAAAGATACACCATGACATCTGAATATCTTTTCCAAGGCCTTCAAGTGCCAATCTGTGGTATATTTCTAAACTGCCTGTGCCTTACCTGTTGATCGTTGATCCTAAAAGGCCAACACTACCTACCGTTTTGAAATCTTCAGTATCAATTCTGTGGCTGATTGCTATCTCTGCTGTCGGTAGTTTGGTCTTCTTTATATTTAACCTTGTCACATATATTTTTACTGGGCTTCTTGGTTTTCATTAATACAGCTTGCAGATCAACTGCATCTTCAGCTATCAGAGTAACAGAGATCATAACCAAACATTTGTCCTTAATAGCAAGAAAAGGAGTTGTCTGTCTGGAGTTAACAGAGGACAGGAAAGCAAATGACTTATGACTACATCTCCTGGTATTTTTCGTGTATTTTCATAATGCTGCTTGCTATGAAAAGTGATGGGCTTGCTTCCAAATCACATTGTAATAAAGTATACAACACATTTATGTTTATTTTATTTATTTGTTTGTCAATCATGTACAAGATAGCAGGTATAGGTATAAACATAAACATAAACTAAGGAAGTAAGTACAGATACAGTAAATGGGGACAGTAAGACAGGGATGGTAGGTACGCTGGTGCACTTATGCAGGTGCTTATCCACATTGTGTTAAAGACATAAACATTGGAATATTGAATGTGATACTTGAAATTTAAATTGCTTTTATTTTAATGCTCTACCTTTAATGTCTGCAGATTCTTATCCAGAAGCTCTTTGCAGAATAACCTCTCCCTTACAAGTAGATACAGTCATTGATCCAACTGACTACTGTGATTCATTGCTAAATTCTTTGAGGATAAAACCACCCAATAGTGTTCTTCCCCTCTTTGATTTTAACTTTATATTCTTTGTTATGACTTGAACATCTGAAGTTGGCAATAATAATTAATGTTTCCCAGTTGTAACCTCTAGCTCTTCCCAAGCTGAAGAAGGGAAAGCTAGAAGGATCTGTCATGGGGGATAAAGCTATCAATAAACATAACTCACAGTCCCAACATATTGATTTAGGACTTCTTAACTCTATGAAATATCAATGCCTTCCTGTCCTTCTTGTTGGCTATAAGGAACACAATGGTTATTTTTGTTAAGTTTACATGAAGAGTCAGACGCGAAGAGCTTCAGTGAAGAGTTTATTAGTGACTACAGCTCGAATGGACCCAACTTGGCTGGGCTACGGCTGCTACTTATAGCCAGCAGCCGTAGTTGCCAGCCAATCAGAGTGCAGGGTTTTCCCGCACTTTTTAAACCAATCCTATTTGACATTTTACAAGAACAATTCAAACTAAACCAATGACATTCAAACCTACATACATAACAATTTTAATTGGACTTTGTTTTTAATCCAAGAATAATCCTTCTTAATCTTATAAAATACACGGCTACTACCACAAAATGTGGTTTGTCACTTTAGCAATGCAGTATTTTAAATGGCAATTTAAGTGGCAAACAAATGCTGTGATTTAGAATTATTTCAAAGAAAACTAATGGGATTTTTTTTTTCAAGGGAAATACATTTTCTCTCTGATCTTGATTTGGCATGAGTAGCATTGGGCAATTTTCCCCATTTCTGTTGGGGAAGGTAAGACCTTAGTGAGCAGAATGACAGTGCCACATGGGTGGACACAAGATGTACTCAGAGATTTTCCTGATATGTGGAGATTTTGCAGATTTCTTTGCCTTATTCTAAGGTATTTTAGGCCTGCTTTGAAGAGTCAATTCTACTTTTTGTGTGTTTCCTGCTTCAGACTGGCAAAACATTGTGTTTCCAAATTTCAACAAAAACAAACAGGCTCCAAGCATTCCAAGAAAATGAGACTACATGCAACCCACAGATTGTAGGTTGCTTGCCCCTGTATAAACTTATCCATATTTTGGTAATATTAGCAATAGCACCTGGACCAGGGGTGGGCAAACTTTTTGACTCGAGGGCCACAGTGGGTTCTTAAACTGGACCGGAGGCCGGAACAAAAGCATGGATGGACTGTTTGTGTGAATTAATATAAATTCAAAGTTAGATTACTTCATGTAGCCTTCTGGGAGCGCAAGAGAACCCTCTGCTCTTTCAGCTCCGCGGGCCAGATAGAACAGCCAAATGGGCCGGATCCAGCCCCCGGGCCGTAGTTTGCCCACGGCTGACCTAGACTTATATACCACTTTACAGTGCTTTACAGCCCTCCTAAGTTGTTTACATAATCAGCATATTGCCCCAAACAATTGGGTCCTCATTTTACCCATCTCAGAAGAATGGAAGGCTCAGTCAACCTTGAGCGTGGTGAGATTCGAATTGCTAAATTGCAGGCAGCCGAGAGACAGTAGAAGTAGCCTACAGTACTACATTCTAACCACTGCGCCACTGTGGCTTTATCAGATAGTTCTTTCCATGTGACATTGTGCATGGCCATTTAACCAGCAATCCTGATTATTCTGCTCCAATCTTTTAAAAGAGGTCCTGTTTTTCTTTGCAATTAAGCTTCAAATGACTTTTCAAATTTCACTCTTCCCTCCTGAATAGGTCTGCTTCAGATCTAATGAAATTAGTGCAGCTCTTCTTTATAAGATATATGAAAATCCAGTCCAAAGTTCCAGGCAATAGCTTTGGGTTAATGTTAGCAATATTGTGTGCTTTGAGGTAACAGAGAGAATATTGAATACTGAAGGTTCTCTAAGTAACTGTTTTACTTTTCCCTTTGTTACTGCAGCTATTACTGTCAAAAGCTAGTGATTGCTATAGTGTGTGCTGATCTACAATATTCTAACTATATTTAAGATGTTCTTTTCACTCTTATGGCAGAACAACAGGTATTCTGACAAGGCACTTTTTTCTTCTGATTGGAGGCCCTTCATTTTTTAAAAAAAAATTGAGCATAAAAGCATAATGATATTGCACAATTATCTTTGGAATGAATAGTTTTGACCTGATTATTTTCTGTGGGTAAAATCAATCAAAATCAAGCTTTATTCATTCATAGACCAGCAGATTGAGGGTAAAAAATAGTTTCTTTGCTAAAGTGAAAATAATACATATAAGGGAATTAAAACAGGGCCTTGACGGTATGTCCAGGGTTCACTTGACTGGAAAGGGGACTATAATTACAATAACTGTACCCAAGATCCCTGAGTAGGATGTAAGATTTGGATAATTACTAAAGTTTCTGAACAGCCTTAATTATTTACTATTTTACTCAAATTGTGACTTACGATTAATTGTATGTTACAAAGAAAGCTTGTAACAATTAGTTAAAATATACCAACATTTTATTGCATTTGTTTATCTCTCAAGATAGTACTCTTTTTACATTTTAAATGATCAGCAAGTGACCAGGGGAATGTACCTGAGTCATAACTTTTGGTTAATGTGGTGATTTATGTATGGAACAGCTGCAGACTTCTTTAAATGTAATAGTATCTGAAATCATGTCAGGTTTTTTTCAAAAAAATCAATTTTATTTTCTTTTGGTGCAAGGTGAAAACAGAATGGCCAAATTAACTATTTGCAAAATGGATTCTGAATACCTTGGGTGCATTAACTTTATCTAGAGTATTTCCTCATGATATGAAGGGTCTTTCCATGATGAAATTAAGAATACTTGTACCAATCTAAAATTATATTGCTTCTCAAACTTTGGGCCAATGGCATCTGCAGGGTTGGTCAAAAAAATCAAAATGGCAGTCCCCAAAGAATGATTTGCCATTACCTCCTGTCTAGGGCTGAGAAAGAAGGACTGACTCAAGATCACCAGTTGGCTATGTACCTCACGGTCTCTTGGTTTCTAGCCTGGTGCAGTAGCTACTATATCACACTGGCTTTTCATTCACTTGGAGACATGATAAAATACTGTGTTTTTATTCAAGTACGCTCGGGTCCTGAAGGGTTTCTATGATCAGAAGAGGGAACGGAATGACTTTTCATTGTTCCTCCTTTCTTCTTCAGCTGCTGAAACAGATCTTGGGCTGCAGGCTAGAGAGGATCAATAAAAGTTCTTCCCTTCCACCCATTAAGAACAACTGCTGAATAAGACATTACAGCATGCAAGTCACTGACATAAAACTCAATCAGCCCAGTGGTATTGAATTTTTTTACTAAACACTATTCTTGTAAAATGGGAAAATGACTACAGCCCTTCTATTTAAAAAATGTGTGGTAATTTAATATAATGTTGATGATGATGCCTGGAAACATATTTTGAAGATTAAAAGTAATTTGAGAAAACTCACATATTAATAAAATTAAAACAAAGTATTTTTGGAAGGGTTTTTAAAGTGGATTGTATGAATAGCCAAATGCAGTAATAAAATAAATCTGAGAAAATCCAAGCTGACACATTTTTCTTGCATTTATTCATTTCTCTCTGCACTCTCCCCAAAATTAAAAGTGCTGAAACATGCTCACATCAAGTTAAATTATAATAAAAATTAGGAAAAGAATGCCAAAGAAAATGAATTCACCCTATCCAGAACAATATAATTACAATAATAAATTTTGGAGAAATCTTAAAGTTGGCTTCAGCTGCTTCGCTAACTACAGTATGCTGGTACGAACAACAGTTTTATAATTAATTCTTTTTATATTTGTTAGTTAACCCATTAGCTTAACTGTTTGTGGGCTAACTTGAAATTTTTGAAGAATTAATCCAACAGTCTCTAAGGTTTTTCTTGAGCTTTTAAATATAAAATGTGTATCTTTAAATCATATTTACAGTCAAAAAGTGTATTTCTTTTTACTAAATATTAATTCTATTATAGGCTAAAACAGACAAAAGTCATGTCAAAATATTACAAAGCTACCATAGGATGGTGTCACTTTCTTTCTTCAGGTAGGGCATTCCAGGCGTTGACCACTCTGTTGCTGAAGTTGTATTTTCTGCAATCGAGTTTGAAGTGGTTTACCTTGAGTTTGTATTGGTTATTTGCGCATGTATTATTGTGATTGAGGCTGAAGAAGTTGTTGACAGGTAAGATGTTGTAACAGATAGTTTTGTGTACTATGCTTAGATCGGACCGCAGGCAGCACAGTTCTAGATTGCCCAGGCCCAAAATTTTGAGCCTGGAGGCATAGGGAATTCTATTGTAAGTAGAGGAGTGGCATACTTTTCTCGAGAAATACCTCTGAACCCACTCAGTTGTGTTAATGTCCTCTATACAGTGCAGGTTCCAGATGAACGACCTGTATTTGAGAATTGGTCTGGCAAAGGTTACACATAGTTACATGTAAATAGATCTTCACCTTGTTATTTGCCCAAATATCCCCTTTTGGTTAGACACTGTTTGATGAGCAAGAAATACAATGTACTATCATGCAACCATCGGCAAATCAAGCCAGATTGTGACTTTGCTCACAATTGCAATAGGTCAATCTCCTCACCTTCCTCTGGCTCACTCAGCACAAAATAGGGACTAATCAAGCCAATAGACACTGTTGTTATCACTGGCCCTGACAATGCATCAAGTCTACTACCCTGAATTGAGATTGAGTTATCAAGAAGAATCTCACCACAGAATGGAAGCTCTAGATGGTGGTAGGAGAGCAACTTTCACTGGATGAGTCAACTCTTCCTCATGGGTGTGGTTTAAATGTGACCTGGGTAAATTCTACAATCAAGCATTCTCTTATCCTTGGACCCATGTGGGCTGGTAAACATGAATGCCTTTTGGGAATCCAATGTTTCAGCTGTTGCATGATCCTAATGCAAAGTTGGACTGTTTTCCTCAGAGTCCAGCTTCTCTTGAGTCCACCTAAGGAATTTTATAAGAAAAGAACCAAGGGTAAACTGGGCTCACACTGATTATTTCTGCATGCAAGAAATTTGTTATAAAGAAGGATGACTCATGCAAATCCTGCCTCAGGTATCTCCATTTCTGTGAGTTAAAGAAACACACAGTTAAATGTCCTTACCATGCCACAGATAGCTATTTGGTATTCGAGTGGCTGCACCATTGTTTATCATCTCAGATCTGTTGCCGATACATCATGGTTTGCAAAACACAAGGATAGTTTCCATATCTTCTATGGCCTGATCTGCAGGTAGATCGTGTTCCTTTAGTTGTACATGTGGGGCTAGTTTATTGAAGTCAGATTTCTAGCTAAATTTATTAGATGCAGTCTCATCTGCTTTAATTGTCTTCTCTGCCATATTCATCTACTATATCCGAGAGTCTTCAAACTTGGAAGAGACTTGTGGACTTCAACTCCCAGAATTCCTGAGCTAACATGAGTGGAGGAGGAATTCTGGGAGTTGAAGTCCACAAGTCTTAAAGCTGTCAAATTTGAAGACCCCTGCACTATACCATTCTGCAGTATTCTGGAGAACTGTGAGGCTTTAGAGCAAAGCAATGTGGCTATAAGAGTTTATTTTGATACCCCTACTCTTTTTTCATAGCTCAATGATAGCCTAACACCTACTAACCAAATTCTTTGTATATTCCACTTCTGAACTAATATGGTATTACATGTTCCAGACAAAGAGGTGCAGTCAAGCAGTTGTAAGTGACTGAAGGCAAACCCAAACACAGCAATGGAGATACATTAATTTATTCACACCTGCCCTCTTAGGGACAGAGCTGTAACTTAAGCATAGATTCCCTTGATACATCAGTCTGACAACTAAGCCACCTTGGTAGAGCAGGCTGACATACTTTGATCTTTCGCTTTTAAAGATGCAAATCTGGAGTGCCAGTATCATAGTTTCAATTTCTCTTTACTGTTATCAGCCTTCCTCACTACATTCCTGTTTGAGTCAGCATATGTGATCTCTCCCAAAGCCAGGTCTCAGGGACAGGCTGGGGAATTCTGCACCAGAGTGTCTTCCACCCTTCACTTTTTCTCCCCACCAACAGCTCATCTCATCCCATCATATTATTCATTTATTTAGAATAGAGAATTCTTTATTGGCCAAGTGTGATTGGACACACAAGGAATTTGTCTTGGTGCAAATGCTCTCAGTGTACATAAAAGAAAAGATACATTCGTCAAGAGTCAAGAATCATACGATACAACACTTAATAATAGTCATAGGGTACAATAAGCAATCAAATTTATTTATTTATTTCCTTCCTTCTTTCCTTCCCTCACCTCAAAAAACCTCCCTTTGCAGCTTTTAAGCACTCACTCTGAAAATGCTTAATGTCTGATGATATGGTTTATCTGCAAGGAAGCTAAGGTTTTTCCTTTATTACAATTGTACCAAAAAGATTTTGCACTAATGTCAATGTGTCTACTCATACTCCTGTCCCATAGAATTTTATGTTCTAATCTAGGATATTTCTTCTTATTTTTTTAAACAGAAAAGTGATACTTCTACAAGGGATATTTCCACTATCATAATACATTGTATATAACTTTTAGGTTTAAAGATTTATCTCCAAAATAGTCTTATCTACTTATGTTAATTCCAAGTGCTTGTAAGAGATTATTAGGAGTCTGAAAAAGAAGCAGAAGGAATCCTAGACAGAAACTATCAGCAGATGGGATAAGACATTGTCAGTAGGTTATCTAATAAATGGCATGTCAGTCCAAGTTACCCAAAAAAAGTCACACATTAAATATATAAACAAACAAAATACCACGAAGATGTTCAAACACATTTCACCTTAATGAGCTTGGTAATTAAAGAGGGGTGAGAATTCCAATTATAGTTTTCAAGATTCTGTAGTTTCCAAATGTTGCATTAAAATTCTTTGTTGTAATTTTGTCTGTAATTCTTGCTTCCTTGATTGTGACCAGATATAAAGATTTTAACATTGCTAAATGCTGATTTGGATTCTAAACATTTGATTCAGAGGTCTATTCTTACTGGTGGTAATAAGTAGTAGGTAATTTTTATTAATGCTTCTCTTTACAAGACCCCAATTTGGTCTGATGAAGCATCAGGCTGAAGGGCTGCACATTTTCAGAAAATGAAAATCATCATCTTGCTTTTTCTGTCTACAGGTTCAGAACTCAATACAGGTGGCCAGTACAGGTGGCCACACAGAATTTTGGATCAATTCCACGGCTATACTACAATTTTTAAAATTACCTCTTCATTTCTGTAGAACTGAATTGTGAACTATTTTGCAGGAAAAATTAACTTGACAAAGCGATTTCTAAATGGAGAACAAAGTTATTACAATATGAGACCATAAGTTAATTTG
>CM019148.1:198447420-198561444 GCA_009733165.1 Naja naja | reverse complement strand
AACTCACAGTCCCAACATATTGATTTAGGACTTCTTAACTCTATGAAATATCAATGCCCTTCCTGTCCTTCTTGTTGGCTATAAGGAACACAATGGTTATTTTTGTTAAGTTTACATGAAGAGTCAGACGCGAGAGCTTCAGTGAAGAGTTTATTAGTGACTACAGCTCGAATGGACCCAACTTGGCTGGGCTACGGCTGCTACTTATAGCCAGCAGCCGTTAGTTGCCACCAATCAGAGTGCAGGGTTTTCCCGCACTTTTTAAACCAATCCTATTTGACATTTTACAAGAACAATTCAAACTAAACCAATGACATTCAAACCTACATACACATAACACCCACCCCTCCCCACTAGGTTCAGTCCATACCAAACCCCAATCTATCTAATGTATTCTTTTAAATTAGTTTAATTAAACTAATTAAATTAGTTTAATTCTTTTTTAAGTATTTATTGTGCCTGTTTTTATTGTAAGCCGCCCCGAGTCTTCGGAGATGGGGCAGCATATAAATCCCATTAATAAAATAAATAAATAAATAAAAAAAATAGGTGGGGCTCTTGCGTGTACGTTGAGACCTTCGTGGTTCAGAATTTTTAACATTCTCACCCAGTGAGAGAGGAAATGTGTCTGCTGACATTTCCCCACTGGGACTTCCTGTGAAGAAGACCCTGTTGTTGTGAGAATCTGGTCTCTCCTCCCAACCCATCTCCAGCCCAATGTCAGCACCCAAGTCAGGTAGTGATGTACAATCTTCCACTTCTAAGGATGGATTTTGGCATTGTGACAGGTTTTGGAATGGTTCCTGTCGTAATGGCTCGTTACACCTGGGGTGCATTCTTGCTTGCTGATTATCCTCCTTGACCTCCCCTTCCCCCCTAGAATTGACATCAGGTAAGGGAATTAGAGAGGAACAAGTGAGATGCTCCTGAGAGAACCTGGATCTAAGTTGATCAATGTGCCTGCTCCAGAGGAGTCCATCCTCTGTTTGCACCCTGTAAGAATGAGGGCCTGTGATTTGAGTTACTCAGCAGAATCCACAAAGGGTTCACCCATAAGGTTCTTAGCATAAACAGAATCACCACACTGAATGTGCGAACTTTGGAAGTGGAATCTAGTGGTGCGTTGGGTGCGTAAGTGGGATGAAGGCGGTCAAGGAAGACCTAAGTTTCCTACCCATCAACAACTCTGCTGGGATAAGTTATTAGATGGGTTAGGAGTGATGCTGAACACTAAGAAGTTTTTCAACCTTCTCAGTGATGTCCCCAGGACCCAGTTGCTGAAGCTTTCTCCTTGGTAAGCGTACCAGCGTTCAGCCCAGCCATTAGCCGAAGGGTGCCCAGGGGCAGTGAGGGCATGTCTGATACCCTGTTGTGCTAAATAGGATTCAAAAGGTTGGATGTAAATTGAGGGCCATATCAGAGACAGACATCAGGTAACCCGTGGGTTACAAAAGTTTTTTGAGCTGCTTGATGACAGCATCAGTTGTGGTGGATGCCATAGGGATTACCTCTAGCCATTTGGAATATGCATCTACTATAATAAGAAGGTGTGCCCTCTGGTAGGGCCTGCAAAATCAATGTGAATCCTAGACCATGGGCCTCTAGGACATTCCCATTCCTGTTTGGGGGCGAGAGGTGGGGCAGGCCTGACAACCTGACAGTTGGGACAAGATGCAACCCAGTTTTCAACCATTTTGTCAATACCTGGCCACCATACATAACTCCTGGCCAATCCCTTCATCCTTACAATACCAGGATGCCCTCATGTAACATTTCCAAAACCTCTCTTTGCAGTTTTGCATGAATAACCACACTGTTACCCCACAAAATACATCCTCTTAATACAGATAATTCAGTTTGCCTAGACTTAAAAAGTTGGAGCCGGTGAGGTAGATCTTGAAGAGGCCAACCTTCTTAATCCAGCCTATAACAGGAGCCAATAAAGTGTCTTTGGCAGTCTCTCTGGCAATTTTAGCAGCATGCACTGGAAGCTTGGCAACAGTTTCTAGGAAAAAGGTGTGTGTTTCAGGTTCAAAGTCCTCCTTGTGGTAAGAAGTGGGCAACGACTCAGTGCATCAGCATGTCCAATGTCCTTGCCAGGCTTGTGGATAAGTTTGTATGAATAAGCAGCAAGAAATTCAGTCCACCTCAGCATTCTTGGTGACAGGATAGTAGGTGTAGGTTTGTCTCCTGCCACAATGCCTAACAAAGGTTTGTGATCTGTAACAATGGTAAGTGTTCTCCCATACAGATATTCATGAAATTTCTTAACAGCTGCAACAATTGCCAATGCTTCCTTGCCCAATTGGCTGTAACTCCTCTCTGCTTTGGTCAAAGTGCGAGAGTAAAATGCAATAGGGGCTTCTCTCCCGCTGGGAAGCCTGTGGCTCAACCCCCCCCACTCCAAAAGGGGATGCATCACAAGTCAGTACAACAGGCAAATTCTCCGAGAACTGTGTCAGTACAGCATCAGACGTGATTAGTCTTTTAATACTGTTAAATGCTGATTGTTCTTTCCTCCCCAGACCCAAACAGACTTTTGTCAAGTAATCTGTGCAATGGTTCTGCAATGGTTGCTTTCTGAGGTAGGAACATGTGATAAAAGTTAATGAGTCCAAGGAAGGCTTGCAAATCTGTTTTGCATTTAGGTCTAGGGGCTTCTTTGATTGCTTGGACCTTGGCATCTGTAGGGTGGATGCCATGCTTGTCAATCATATAGCCCAGGAACTCAACCTTGTCAGTTTTAAGAGTGCATTTTTCTTCCTTGACTTTTAACCCCGCTTTCCTGAATCTGGTAAGGACTTCTGAATCTTTCTTGTAACTGAGTGTCATTTTCAGCAGAGATTAACACATCATCAAAGTAAGGCACTACCCCTGGCAGTCCTTGGAGCATCCTTTCCATGAGGCTTTGAAAGATGCCTGGTGCCATGCTTACTCCAAATTGTAACCTTTACATTTGAAGGCACCTCTATGAGTCACAATGGTTTGGGCCTCTGCAGTGGCATCATCAACTGTTAGTTGTTGATATGCCTGGGCCAGATCCAATTTGGCAAAGACTGTACCCCTGCCAAGTGAATGTAACAGATGATGCACCACTGGAACTGTGTATGCGCTCTGCTGCAGTGCATGGTTCAGTGTCCCCTTATAGTCTCCACAGATTCTTACTGACCCATCAGTCTTGACTGGTGTGACTATGGGTGTTTCCCATCTGGAGTGGTCAGTAGGCTCTAAAACCCCTTGAGCAATTAATTTATCTAATTGTGCATCAATTTTTTCCTTTAAAGCAAATGGAACCCTCCTGGGCTTTAAACGAATTGGGAGCACCCTGGGATCTAGGTTGAAAGTGATAGGAGTCCCCATATACTTGCCCAATCCTTCACTGAAGACCTCTGGAAACTCAGACTTCAAGGCCTCCTCCCATTCAGAGTTGCTCACGTGATTGATGCCAGTCACCTGATGCCTAGTGGATTGAACCACTCAAGTCCCAGCAAGCTTGGGCGATCCTTGTCCACGATGGTCAGGGGCAAACGTTTGGTGTGGCCTTTAAACTTCACGTTGAATTCTCTTGTTCCAACTACTGGAATCTTGTTCCCTTGGTAGTCTTTAAGAGTCAGTGCTTGCTTCTGGAAATGTTTCTTCTGAATGTTGGGAAGTAGCCTGTGAATAGTGTCCCATGACACCATAGATAAATAGGAGCCTGAGTCCACTTCCATTTGGCAAGGCCTTCCTTCAATGAGTACCTTCACATGTACTTTTCTGCTTCTCAAGGGTGAAGAATGACCAATGGTGACTGTTTGATGAGTTTCATTCTTCCCATTTGCTTCTGAGTTGTGCCCCATTTTCTCACTGAAGTTGTTGGGCTTGAAATCTTTGTCAGGAAACTTTCTTCTGTGTGGAGGAGTTCTGGATGATTTGCAGACTCTTGCTAAATGACCTCTCTTTTCACAACAAAGGCAGATGGTATCAAGAAACTTGCATTCAGTGTGGGGTGGCCCCCACAACCTCTGCAATAAAAGTCTTGCCTTTTCCTTCCCAGGTCTTTCTTTTTCTTTTCCATTCTGAGTCTATAAATTCCTTCCTCCACCTCACTACAGTCTGATTCAGAATCTATCTGCTTGCAATGAGTTGTTGTGGACTTTTCCACATCAGGATGGCTTGAGGCCTTGTTAATTTTCTTCATGGCTGCCGCTGAGGACTTAGTGGCTTCTGCTGAGGAGGCCTCTTCTATGGCCTCCTTTAACGTGATCTTAGGTTTTAATAATAATTTGCTCTGAAGCACCTTGTCTTTGAGGCCTAGAACAAACCGATCGCGCATGGCCTCCTCCAAGCTGTTAAATTCACATGCACCCCCAATGTCTCTTAAGCTTGCCATGAAGTCATTAACGTTTGCTTTCCCTTGATCCCGACGGTAAAACTCGTGTCTCTTAATGAAGCACGATACTTGTGGGGCGTAATGGGCTCTTAAAAGCTTTTCTAAATCAGGCCATTCCATTACCTTCACGTCTGCAGCTCCCGCCAATGCCTTCGCCATCTTGAAGACTGCCGGACCGCAGTGCGTAAGGAAGACTGCCCTCTTCCGCTTCTCGGAGATGTTGGCGAGGTTGTTTCCTTCCAAATACATTTGGAAGCGATCCGCATACGATTCCCAGTCTTCTGCCACCGGATCGAACGGGGCTGGGGGGGTGTTCAGCGCAGCCATCTTGCTCTTCTGCTTGTCTTCCGCCTCGTTCTTCTCTTCAGGGGAATCCCACCTTCGTCGCCAGTGTTAAGTTTGCATGAAGAGTCAGACGCGAAGAGCTTCAGTGAAGAGTTTATTAGTGACTACAGCTTGAATGGACCCAACTTGGCTGGGCTACGGCTGCTACTTATAGCCAGCAACCATAGTTGCCAGCCAATCAGAGTGCAAGGTTTTCCGCACTTTTAAACCAATCCTATTTGACATTTTACAAGAACAATTCAAACTAAACCAATGACATTCAAACCTACATACATAACAATTTTAATTGGACTTTGTTTTTAATCCAAGAATAATCCTTCTTAATCTTATAAAATACACGGCTACTACCACAAAATGTGGTTTGTCACTTTAGCAATGCAGTATTTTAAATGGCAATTTAAGTGGCAAACAAATGCTGTGATTTAGAATTATTTCAAAGAAAACTAATGGGATTTTTTTTTTCAAGGGAAATACATTTTCTCTCTGATCTTGATTTGGCATGAGTAGCATTGGGCAATTTTCCCCATTTCTGTTGGGAAGGTAAGACCTTAGTGAGCAGAATGACAGTGCCACATGGGTGGACACAAGATGTACTCAGAGATTTTCCTGATATGTGGAGATTTTTGCAGATTTCTTTGCCTTATTCTAAGGTATTTTAGGCCTGCTTTGAAGAGTCAATTCTACTTTTTGTGTGTTTCCTGCTTCAGACTGGCAAAACATTGTGTTTCCAAATTTCAACAAAAATCGTCAAACAGGCTCCAAGCATTCCAAGAAAATGAGACTACATGCAACCCACAGATTGTAGGTTGCTTGCCCCTGTATAAACTTATCCATATTTTGGTAATATTAGCAATAGCACCTGGACCAGGGGTGGGCAAACTTTTTGACTCGAGGGCCACAGTGGGTTCTTAAACTGGACCGGAGGCCGGAACAAAAGCATGGATGGACTGTTTGTGTGAACTAATATAAATTCAAAGTTAGATTACTTCATGTAGCCTTCTGGGAGCGCAAGAGAACCCTCCGCTCTTTCAGCTCAGGGCCGGATAGAACAGCCAAATGGGCGGATCCAGCCCCGGGCCGTAGTTTGCCCACGGCTGACCTAGACTTATATACCACTTTACAGTGCTTTACAGCCCTCCTAAGTTGTTTACATAATCAGCATATTGCCCCAAACAATTGGGTCCTCATTTTACCCATCTCAGAAGAATGGAAGGCTCAGTCAACCTTGAGCGTGGTGAGATTCGAATTGCTAAATTGCAGGCAGCCGAGAGACAGTAGAAGTAGCCTACAGTACTACATTCTAACCACTGCGCCACTGTGGCTTTATCAGATAGTTCTTTCCATGTGACATTGTGCATGGCCATTTAACCAGCAATCCTGATTATTCTGCTCCAATCTTTTAAAAGAGGTCCTGTTTTTCTTTGCAATTAAGCTTCAAATGACTTTTCAAATTTCACTCTTCCCTCCTGAATAGGTCTGCTTCAGATCTAATGAAATTAGTGCAGCTCTTCTTTATAAGATATATGAAAATCCAGTCCAAAGTTCCAGGCAATAGCTTTGGGTTAATGTTAGCAATATTGTGTGCTTTGAGGTAACAGAGAGAATATTGAATACTGAAGGTTCTCTAAGTAACTGTTTTACTTTTCCCTTTTGTTACTGCAGCTATTACTGTCAAAAGCTAGTGATTGCTATAGTGTGTGCTGATCTACAATATTCTAACTATATTTAAGATGTTCTTTTCACTCTTATGGCAGAACAACAGGTATTCTGACAAGGCACTTTTTTCTTCTGATTGGAGGCCCTTCATTTTTTTAAAAAAAATTGAGCATAAAAGCATAATGATATTGCACAATTATCTTTGGAATGAATAGTTTTGACCTGATTATTTTCTGTGGGTAAAATCAATCAAAATCAAGCTTTATTCATTCATAGACCAGCAGATTGAGGGTAAAAAATAGTTTCTTTGCTAAAGTGAAAATAATACATATAAGGGAATTAAAACAGGGCCTTGACGTGTATGTCCAGGGTTCACTTGACTGGAAAGGGGACTATAATTACAATAACTGTACCCAAGATCCCTGAGTAGGATGTAAGATTTGGATAATTACTAAAGTTTCTGAACAGCCTTAATTATTTACTATTTTACTCAAATTGTGACTTACGATTAATCGTATGTTACAAAGAAAGCTTGTAACAATTAGTTAAAATATACCAACATTTTATTGCATTTGTTTATCTCTCAAGATAGTACTCTTTTACATTTTAAATGATCAGCAAGTGACCAGGGGAATGTACCTGAGTCATAACTTTTGGTTAATGTGGTGATTTATGTATGGAACAGCTGCAGACTTCTTTAAATGTAATAGTATCTGAAATCATGTCAGGTTTTTTTCAAAAAAATCAATTTTATTTTCTTTTGGTGCAAGGTGAAAACAGAATGGCCAAATTAACTATTTGCAAAATGGATTCTGAATACCTTGGGTGCATTAACTTTATCTAGAGTATTTCCTCATGATATGAAGGGTCTTTCCATGATGAAATTAAGAATACTTGTACCAATCTAAAATTATATTGCTTCTCAAACTTTGGGCCAATGGCATCTGCAGGGTTGGTCAAAAAAATCAAAATGGCAGTCCCCAAAGAATGATTTGCCATTACCTCCTGTCTAGGGCTGAGAAAGAAGGACTGACTCAAGATCACCAGTTGGCTATGTACCTCACGGTCTCTTGGTTTCTAGCCTGGTGCAGTAGCTACTATATCACACTGGCTTTTCATTCACTTGGAGACATGATAAAATACTGTGTTTTTATTCATAAGTACGTTCGGGTCCTGAAGGGTTTCTATGATCAGAAGAGGGAACGGAATGACTTTTCATTGTTCCTCCTTTCTTCTTCAGCTGCTGAAACAGATCTTGGGCTGCAGGCTAGAGAGGATCAATAAAAGTTCTTCCCTTCCACCCATTAAGAACAACTGCTGAATAAGACATTACAGCATGCAAGTCACTGACATAAAACTCAATCAGCCCAGTGGTATTGAATTTCTTTTACTAAACACTATTCTTGTAAAATGGGAAAATGACTACAGCCCTTCTATTTAAAAAATGTGTGGTAATTTAATATAATGTTGATGATGATGCCTGGAAACATATTTTGAAGATTAAAAGTAATTTGAGAAAACTCACATATTAATAAAATTAAAACAAAGTATTTTTGGAAGGGTTTTTTAAAGTGGATTGTATGAATAGCCAAATGCAGTAATAAAATAAATCTGAGAAAATCCAAGCTGACACATTTTTCTTGCATTTATTCATTTCTCTCTGCACTCTCCCCAAAATTAAAAGTGCTGAAACATGCTCACATCAAGTTAAATTATAATAAAAATTAGGAAAAGAATGCCAAAGAAAATGAATTCACCCTATCCAGAACAATATAATTACAATAATAAATTTTGGAGAAATCTTAAAGTTGGCTTCAGCTGCTTCGCTAACTACAGTATGCTGGTGAACAACAGTTTTATAATTAATTTTTTTATATTTGTTAGTTAACCCATTAGCTTAACTGTTTGTGGGCTAACTTGAAATTTTTGAAGAATTAATCCAACAGTCTCTAAGGTTTTTCTTGAGCTTTTAAATATAAAATGTGTATCTTTAAATCATATTTACAGTCAAAAGTGTATTTCTTTTACTAAATATTAATTCTATTATAGGCTAAAACAGACAAAAGTCATGTCAAAATATTACAAAGCTACCATAGGATGGTGTCACTTTCTTTCTTCAGGTAGGGCATTCCAGGCGTTGACCACTCTGTTGCTGAAGTTGTATTTTCTGCAATCGAGTTTGAAGTGGTTTACCTTGAGTTTGTATTGGTTATTTGCATGTATTATTGTGATTGAGGCTGAAGAAGTTGTTGACAGGTAAGATGTTGTAACAGATAGTTTTGTGTACTATGCTTAGATCGGACCGCAGGCAGCACAGTTCTAGATTGCCCAGGCCCAAAATTTTGAGCCTGGAGGCATAGGGAATTCTATTGTAAGTAGAGGAGTGGCATACTTTTCTCGAGAAATACCTCTGAACCCACTCAGTTGTGTTAATGTCCTCTATACAGTGCAGGTTCCAGATGAACGACCTGTATTTGAGAATTGGTCTGGCAAAGGTTACACATAGTTACATGTAAATAGATCTTCACCTTGTTATTTGCCCAAATATCCCCTTTTGGTTAGACACTGTTTGATGAGCAAGAAATACAATGTACTATCATGCAACCATCGGCAAATCAAGCCAGATTGTGACTTTGCTCACAATTGCAATAGGTCAATCTCCTCACCTTCCTCTGGCTCACTCAGCACAAAATAGGGACTAATCAAGCCAATAGACACTGTTGTTATCACTGGCCCTGACAATGCATCAAGTCTACTACCCTGAATTGAGATTGAGTTATCAAGAAGAATCTCACCACAGAATGGAAGCTCTAGATGGTGGTAGGAGAGCAACTTTCACTGGATGAGTCAACTCTTCCTCATGGGTGTGGTTTAAATGTGACCTGGGTAAATTCTACAATCAAGCATTCTCTTATCCTTGGACCCATGTGGGCTGGTAAACATGAATGCCTTTTGGGAATCCAATGTTTCAGCTGTTGCATGATCCTAATGCAAAGTTGGACTGTTTTCCTCAGAGTCCAGCTTCTCTTGGAGTCCACCTAAGGAATTTTATAAGAAAAGAACCAAGGGTAAACTGGGCTCACACTGATTATTTCTGCATGCAAGAAATTTGTTATAAAGAAGGATGACTCATGCAAATCCTGCCTCAGGTATCTCCATTTCTGTGAGTTAAAGAAACACACAGTTAAATGTCCTTACCATGCCACAGATAGCTATTTGGTATTCGAGTGGCTGCACCATTGTTTATCATCTCAGATCTGTTGCCGATACATCATGGTTTGCAAAACACAAGGATAGTTTCCATATCTTCTATGGCCTGATCTGCAGGTAGATCGTGTTCCTTTAGTTGTACATGTGGGGCTAGTTTATTGAAGTCAGATTTCTAGCTAAATTTATTAGATGCAGTCTCATCTGCTTTAATTGTCTTCTCTGCCATATTCATCTACTATACCGAGAGTCTTCAAACTTGGCAAGTTTAAGACTTGTGGACTTCAACTCCCAGAATTCCTGAGCTAACATGAGTGGAGGAGGAATTCTGGGAGTTGAAGTCCACAAGTCTTAAAGCTGTCAAATTTGAAGACCCCTGCACTATACCATTCTGCAGTATTCTGGAGAACTGTGAGGCTTTAGAGCAAAGCAATGTGGCTATAAGAGTTTATTTTGATACCCCTACTCTTTTTTCATAGCTCAATGATAGCCTAACACCTACTAACCAAATTCTTTGTATATTCCACTTCTGAACTAATATGGTATTACATGTTCCAGACAAAGAGGTGCAGTCAAGCAGTTGTAAGTGACTGAAGGCAAACCCAAAACACAGCAATGGAGATACATTAATTTATTCACACCTGCCCTCTTAGGGACAGAGCTGTAACTTAAGCATAGATTCCCTTGATACATCAGTCTGACAACTAAGCCACCTTGGTAGAGCAGGCTGACATACTTTGATCTTTCGCTTTTAAAGATGCAAATCTGGAGTGCCAGTATCATAGTTTCAATTTCTCTTTACTGTTATCAGCCTTCCTCACTACATTCCTGTTTGAGTCAGCATATGTGATCTCTCCCAAAGCCAGGTCTCAGGGACAGGCTGGGGAAATTCTGCACCAGAGTGTCTTCCACCCTTCACTTTTTCTCCCCACCAACAGCTCATCTCATCCCATCATATTATTCATTTATTTAGAATAGAGAATTCTTTATTGGCCAAGTGTGATTGGACACACAAGGAATTTGTCTTGGTGCAAATGCTCTCAGTGTACATAAAAGAAAAGATACATTCGTCAAGAGTCAAGAATCATACGATACAACACTTAATAATAGTCATAGGGTACAATAAGCAATCAAATTTATTTATTTATTTCCTTCCTTCTTTCCTTCCCTCACCTCAAAAAACTCTCCCCTTTGCAGCTTTTAAGCACTCACTCTGAAAATGCTTAATGTCTGATGATATGGTTTATCTGCAAGGAAGCTAAGGTTTTTCCTTTATTACAATTGTACCAAAAAAGATTTTGCACTAATGTCAATGTGTCTACTCATACTCCTGTCCCATAGAATTTTTATGTTCTAATCTAGGATATTTCTTCTTATTTTTTTTAAACAGAAAAGTGATACTTCTACAAGGGATATTTCCACTATCATAATACATTGTATATAACTTTTAGGTTTAAAGATTTATCTCCAAAATAGTCTTATCTACTTATGTTAATTCCAAGTGCTTGTAAGAGATTATTAGGAGTCTGAAAAAGAAGCAGAAGGAATCCTAGACAGAAACTATCAGCAGATGGGATAAGACATTGTCAGTAGGTTATCTAATAAATGGCATGTCAGTCCAAGTTACCCAAAAAGTCACACATTAAATATATAAACAAACAAAATACCACGAAGATGTTCAAACACATTTCACCTTAATGAGCTTGGTAATTAAAGAGGGGTGAGAATTCCAATTATAGTTTTCAAGATTCTGTAGTTTCCAAATGTTGCATTAAAATTCTTTGTTGTAATTCTTTGTCTGTAATTCTTGCTTCCTTGATTGTGACCAGATATAAAGATTTTAACATTGCTAAATGCTGATTTGGATTCTAAACATTTGATTCAGAGGTCTATTCTTACTGGTGGTAATAAGTAGTAGGTAATTTTTTATTAATGCTTCTCTCTTTACAAGACCCCAATTTGGTCTGATGAAGCATCAGGCTGAAGGGCTGCACATTTTCAGAAAATGAAAATCATCATCTTGCTTTTTTCTGTCTACAGGTTCAGAACTCAATACAGGTGGCCAGTACAGGTGGCCACACAGAATTTTGGATCAATTCCTACGGCTATACTACAATTTTAAAAAATTACCTCTTCATTTCTGTAGAACTGAATTGTGAACTATTTTGCAGGAAAAAATTAACTTGACAAAGTGCGATTTCTAAATGGAGAACAAAGTTATTACAATATGAGACCATAAGTTAATTTGAAAAGATGTGCATTCTTTAGAACAGCAATCTGGTTCAATTTGCCAATTTCTCTGATTCATCTCTGGCTAAAACTGGGTTTGCAAACAAATGGGACCCCACCCTGCTTATTTCTTTGAGTCCCAGGGTCAAGAATATGTATTCTTACCAAAAGCACTTCCAAGTGCAACTTTTCTCCACTGCAGATTAGGGATTGCTGGTCTTTTTTGGTTAATCCATTTACGGTCATAAGCTTGGCTGTGCTTTAGGAGCAATTACAGCTGTGTTGGACACTAAAGTCCAAATTGTGAATCAGATGAATAACTGCATTCCATATTATCTTCATTTTGATCTTTTTTCGCTTCTTCTCAAGTGCCAGTTTTTATAAATGTCAAGTCTTGGCCCAGGAGTTTAGGAGTAGGGGACACCATTGTTCTTCTTACGGGTACAAAGCAAAGAATTCCTGTCAGACAAAGCTGAACTGATTTCCCTCATTGCTTCAAGAACACACACGCAGGCACTGTGCCAAGCTATTACAAAGGAACAAGACTCTTAATAACATTTTCCCCATCAAGTCCATGGTCTCCCCCTGGTCCATAACTGGCTCTTATTCTTTGATCAAGTGAAGAGTACGAAGATCAGGCCAAAAAAATATATCTGATATGAAAATTTGCAAGTACATATTTACATATTGACTGAAAAATTCAAAGGCATTGCCAGTTATCTGCTGGCATTTTTTCCAGAGTGTTAGTTTACATATTCATGAAAACTATTGTTTCTGGTTGCTGTTTAGGCTTTGTATACACTTTATTAATTCAAGTGCAATGAACATATTTGCATGTATGACACAAACCTGAAATGTATTATAGAAGCAAATGAAAGATCATTTATTGAATCTTTAAGATTCTACTCTGCATTGGATGCAAGCAGTCATGGGAAGGGCTGCCCCATTCAAACAGGAGACAAGCTTAGTCAAGCATAATAGAGGTTTGTTACATCTATTCTGTACCTGACTATCCTTGAATCCAACTATATATTAGCATCT
The DNA here is from genome assembly GCA_009733165.1 of Naja naja. Classification (NCBI taxonomy): domain Eukaryota; kingdom Metazoa; phylum Chordata; class Lepidosauria; order Squamata; family Elapidae; genus Naja; species Naja naja. The sequence continues at coordinate 198,548,594 of CM019148.1, read as the reverse complement.
GCTATAAGTACATCATAAAAACATTTTAAGGATGTCATCATAAGGGAATAAGAGTCACTAGTTGAAGTGGCTGCTATAGAAATTAAATAAATGAATAAAATTCCTTCCGTTGGGCTTTTTCAGACTAAGAAGCAAAGGAATTTAAACTGCAGAGCAATAGGAAATATTCTCAGCAGACTCTTGCATACAATAAGATAAATTGAAGAAAATGAAATGCTAATGAAGTTCACCAACTTCTTGAGAATGAGGTCAAGAAACAGAAATCTTTTTCATCCAGTTTATGGAAACTGGAAAAGACATTTTGGTCCAGAATTAATCTATTGATGTCCATCTCACCTTAGACTCCATATTGATGTCCATCTCACCTTTACATGAAATACTATTTTGGCTAATTCTGGGACCTTAAGGATTCATGAGCCATTATTTGGATTTTAATGTGCTCAGGTCATATGAGTCTTTCAAGCCCAAAGTGTTAAATCTAAAAGGGTTCTATACTGACAGTTAATAGCATGTCTCTGTGACTAGTTATTTTTGCTGATGCATTTTTATGTAAAGCAGTGCTTAGGAGTCAACGTTAATTGCAACCAAGCAATCAATCATATAAAAAGAAGTGGGAAGAGAGAAAACATTTTGCTCTGAATGGATTCCACTAAGAATGAGTAATCCAATTTCTAAGGGAGCTAAACCTTCCACCCTTCAACTTATCCCTCTAAAAGGGGAGAACAATTCAGTGATTTTCCTGGGAGTGAGCCAATTATAAAAACATTCATTATCTTGAATGCAAGGTGGCTGTGGAACTCAATGAGCAATAGACAAAGTGGATATCTATGGCCAAGAGTCCATAGGCTCCCAGTCTCTCCTTGGCAAACCTTGTTTTCCTGCCTCCCACCCAACTTAAATTTGGTGATATGGTTTTTCAGTATTTTTTAAAAAGAAAATTTTGTTCTCTGCTACAATAAATATTTAAAACAAACCAATCAACAACAACACACCCCAAAAAAGTAGGAGAGTGAAGGAAAAAAAATTATCCTTCAAATTGGCTCTACTTTTTCCAGTGACATCACCTAATCACCACTGTATTCTTGTGGCTTTTTCCCTCGGCATTCCCTTCAGCTAGAAAAGTAGTTAGCCCTTCTCATATATGAATGGTGTTTTGTTAAGTCTTAGTATTAGAGTTAGGAGAATTCAAAGGAGGATGGGTGCCCATATTATTAAAATGGTTGCAGCATTGTTCAAAAGCATTGTAAATCTTACAAAAATACAGCATACAGTCAAGCCTGAAGAATTGGATTGAACTTGCATTGATCTCATCAACTCTGTGAGGAATGTTTCTCCCCTTCTACATAGTTGCCCCTGATCCTGGTGGACATACACAGTAGAATGAAATAATAGGAATCTGTCACAAACTCTGATCCCGTAGATTCCAGGGCAGGAATGTCATTGCTGATATCATCATCATCATCATCATCATCATCATCATCATCATCATGGATAAAACCATAAACATAACACCCCTAATATGATACTAAGGATCTCATTGCTGGGATAATTTTCCCTTGCAGGAAGATAAGAATCTTTCATTACATCCTTTATTTGATTAAATCAGGGGTCTTCAAACAGCTTGAAGACTTGTGGACTTTAACTCCCAGAATTCCTCCTCCAGTCATTTCAGCTCAGGAATTCTGGAAGTTGAAGTCCACAAGCCTTAAACTTGCCAAGTTTGAAGACTCTTGGATTAGATATTCTCCCACCCTTCCACCATCTGAAGAAAAGTAGCCTAAAAGTCGGGCTGAATCTGACCGGACACTGTTAGGACGTCATATTGACACCTATCTACTGGCGATAAGAGTGGCACAACGATTATATTGGGCCAGTCTTATCGCGTCTGCAGACTGTCGCCCAGACGCCCTGTTTGGGGTGACACACTCCCTCTTAAGATCTGAGGAGGCAGAGGAACCCCTGCAGGGCAGGGCCGAGGAATTTGTTCAGTTTTTGGCAGATAAAGTCACTCAGATCCGGTCGGACTTGGACTCTGGCTGGGCAGAGTCCACTGAGATGGTAGGGGCAGGTCTTAGTCCGGTTATCTGGGATGAGTTTGTTCCTGTTGGCCCTGAGGATGTGGACAAGGCCCTGGGAGCAGTGAATGCCACCACCTGTTTATTGGACCCTTGTCCCTCCTGGCTTGTTTCGGCAGGCTGGGAGATGACATGTGGCTGGCTCCAGGAGATTATAAACGCTTCTTTGGGTGAGGGGTGTGTTCTGCACGCCTTGAAAGAGGCTGTGGTTAGGTCCCTCCTCAAGAAGCCTTCCCTGGACCTGGCTGTGTTAAATAACTTTCGTCCTGTCTCCAGCCTTCCCTTTTTGGGGAAGGTTGTTGAGAAGGTGGTGGCGCTCCAGCTCCTTCGGGCCTTGAATGAAGCGGATTATCTGGATCCCTTGCAGTCTGGGTTCAGGCCCGGGTACAGCACGGAGACGGCTTTGATCGCACTAGTGGATGATCTCTGGTGGGCCCAGGATGGGGGGGTCTTCCTCCATTCTGGTGCTTCTTGACCTCTCAGCAGCTTTCGATACCATCAATCATGGTATCCTTCTGAGCCGGCTAAGGGGGCTGGGAGTGGGAGGCACTGTTTTACAGTGGTTCTCCTCCTACCTGTCTGACTGGACTCAGTCGGTGTTGGGGGGGCAGAGATCGAGCCCTAGGGCCCTGCCATGCAGGGTTCCTCAGGGTTCCATCCTCTCCCCCTCCTCTTTAGCATCTACATGAAACCACTGGGTGAGATCATCCATCGACACAGGGTCGGGTATCACCAGTACGCTGATGATACCCAGTTGTACATCTCTGTCTCCGGTCAATCAAGTGAGGCTGTTGAGGTGATGTCCCGGTGCCTGGAGGATGTGAGGATCTGGATGGGGACTAATTGGCTCAGACTCAACCCTGACAAGACCGAGTGGCTATGGGTCTTGCCCCCTCGGGGTTCAGTTGATTATCCAACTTTGGTACTGGCGGGAGAGAAATTGCTCCCCTCAGAACGAGTCCACGACTTGGGAGTCTTTCTGGATCCACAGCTACAATTTGACCACCATCTTACGGCTGTGACCAGAGGGACCTTTGCACAGGTTCGGGAGGGCTTGCTCTGGATACCGTCAGCCAGGCAATGTCAGCTGGTGGGTCCACGGGCTAGGGCCTTCTCTGTAGCGGCACCGTCCCTTTGGAATATGCTCCCCACGGAGATTAGAACCATCCCAAATCTACTTGCCTTCCACAAAGCCATTTAGACCTGGCTTTGTCGGAGGTCATGGCATTGAGACCTTGCTCTTCCCCCATGTATGTTTTGGATTGGTATGAATGAGTTTTTGTTTTTATATTGTATAGAAATTGCTTTTATCCTTTTGTACGCTGCCTCGAGTTCCCCATTGGGGGAAGTGATGTGGGATATAAATTTAATAAATAAATAAATAATAAATATTCAGTTGCACTAGAGCAGGGGTGTCAAACTGGCGGCCTGCAGGTCAGATGCATCACGCACAGGCCACACTCACCCCAGCTCCATGATTGGGAAAAACATCGTGAAATGACACATGATGGCAACATGATGCCACAAGTTTGACACCCATGCACTAGAGCTTGGAAACTCCAGGCTACAGATGTCTGGAAGTAGGAATCTTACCTACTCAGCTATTGTAAGATATGATTAGAATCATAGTTCAGAACAAGATAAGATTGGTGCTTCAAGCACTCATTGTCCTGCTCTCTGGACTTCTTGTTTGAGTGAGATGGCATTGAAGACTGGTTGGTTTCTGGCATCAGCCAGTACATTTTCTAAACTAGCCAACAAAACTCCCTCTGCTTATCAATGCTGTATCTACTCTAACAGGTTCCTTTCACCATCTTTTATGTGGCTTCCCATCATTACTAATATTCCTCTTACAATGTGTGGGTCAGAGAGAGGAGTCCTTGATACTTTTGATATTGCTGAACTACAGTTTCCAGCAGCTCCAGCCAAATGATCAATTGGGAAGCCTAAAGGAAGCTGCAGATCAGCAACATCTTCAAGGACCACCAGTTTCCATCCTTCCTGGTTCTCTTAGTGATCCTGCTTATTGTATTTAGAAAACAAAGAGAAATATTGTGCATGTAAATACACCAGATCCTACTACAAAGAAAAAAGTTAAATACCCCACTCCACATTCATTTTTCCCGTCTGCCAGAAGCAAAAAGTCCATCCTTTGCACCTCCACTTCAACTCTTCACAGCCTTCATCTCCTATCCAAACATGCACAGGCTAAAAGCTTTGCAGATTCAGGCACTCCAGATGTGTTATGTATCTACTTCATTTTGGCTGTTCCTACTGCAAGGCCAAAAGAAATATTAATCACTTGATTTCATGTGAAAGGGATGGGACCTCCTCTCAAATTTCAGAAAGGGGCTGGCAAGTAGAGGAAGCCAAAGCTTTCCCTATTTAAGGGCAAGACACAGGAATGCCTGTGGCTGAGTTCTCTGCAGGCCCAGTGGTTGACAGGGCAGGAAGCAATTGATGGTGATCTTTTGATTTTTTTTTCCTCTCCCCTTTTTTTCCCCTCTCTCATTCTCTTTTGCACATAGAGTCTCATGTTTAAAATTATTTAAACATGATGAGCTGTGTGCAGAGAGCCGTTTTGTTCTTCTTTACTGTGTCACAATTCTCCGTCATTTTGGCACAACAACAAGAGGGTAAGTAATCCCACTTAAGAATTGAGAATTGTCATGGTTTTATATTATATAAATATAATTTTGCCAGATAGCAAGCATTTCTCAAGTTACTTTTTTCCCTTTTGCTTTGAGCTGGGTTGGGATCCTGCATTTGAAGCAAGAAGGCTAACCTTAAAAAGAGAAATTTTAGAGGCTTAACCACATTCTGTGCCTTTTTCTAAACTTTCTCTCTTGATGTTTCTAGACTCAGTTTGTCTAACCAGCACTAGAAACATATTACTGTTTTTTTTCTTTTTGCTTTTTGAATAAAATTCTTGAGTGCAGAATTCAGGAAAGTTTGAACTTCATTTGCAATGTAAAAGAAGCTTGTATTTAGCCATTGAGGGGTTAGGATTTGTAAGAAACACTGCTTTGGAGTCTTGCTGGCATATGTTTCTTTTTTAAATGTAGGGTTATGTATAAAGTCATTTCTACCATTTAAGGAAGTACTTTTGTGAACCAGGTTGGTTGGCTCAGCTCTGGGGAAAGATTTTTCCAGGTGTGGGTATGAGCATATTCTTCTGAGACATAAACAGGAAAGGAGAAGGATATATCACATCTCAAACTTCATTTCATCACTCATCAGAGAATTCTTTCATGCCCATTGCTCTCCTAACAGTAAATAACCTCAGGCTATGCATGCTTCCTGGAGAGTAAGTCTGATTGTGAACAGTCAAAGGATTTGCAGGGCTTGCAAGCACATTTGGTAATTAAGATTCAGGACATTTTAATAAAGGACATTTTTGGATCCTGGTTTGTTTGGTGGTGATGTGCACTGTGTTGAATTGACAGAATTGTTGAACTGTGTGACCTATATCTTGAATGCACAACTTGATTGATACAATTAATTAATAACAAGCTTTACATCGTAATTTGCCCCAACCAAATATACTCACGTAATTGATAGGTATATCTGAAATTAGATGTTTCTTTATCAGTTTATCTAATAGAAAAGCTTTTCATACAAATGAGTCTATGAAAGAAAGGATATTCTATATATTTTAAAAAAATAAGCTGCAAGGACTATAGAAATGAACTTATTCATTCATTCATTCATCACAATTGATTTAGCGAGTAAGGAGAAAAGGCACTCATTTTTTTTAAGGTTGCTTTACATAATTGATTCTGTATGGTTGATTTAAACTATACTGAAATTGCTTGTAGAAATTTTCTAGATTTTGTTTGTTCCCACATTCCACTGGATCTAATTGCTTACATCCAGCAGATTTAAAGGATATGAAGCATCTATGACTATGCATTTGGTGCATTCAGACAGATGCGGTACTTGTTTCTAGTTGCAACATGCATTTTAGATAGATATAACAGAGAAATCAAATGCATGTTCAGAAATACTATTTTTCTTCTACTGTTATACTTTCTGTTATCATTATTTGGTTAGACTCTGTAAGATTGAAGAAAAAGAAAGAGAAAGAGAGAGAATACAAAATCCCATAACATTGACCTGATTTTTTAAAATGTGGAAATGATACAGCAAGCTGCAATGGTTTATGTTTCCCTCCATACCCCTAACGCTCATTTCCATTCACATGTGCCAGATTTTTGGAGACTGCTTGAACAAGTCTCTGCAGGGTTTGTTTTTGGCATGGTTTATCAGAAGTGGTTTGTCGTGGCCTCCTTCCTTGGTTGAAATAAAGTGACTGGCTCAGAGGTGGTACTCAGCAGGTTCTGACCAGTTCTGGAGAACCAGTAGCGGAAATTTTGAGTAGTTCAGAGAACCGGCAAATACCACCTCTGACTGGAGATTTTACAGTATCCTTTCCCTGCCATGCTCACCAAGCCACACCCACAGAACCGGTGGTAAAAAAAAATTGAATCCCACCACTGGGCTGGCCAAAGTCAGCCAGTTGGCTTTGTGCCAAATGTGCCTAAATTAAAACCCACAATCTCTTGGTTGCTCTTAACCTTACACCATGTTTACCTACACTATTTTAAAACAGAAGAAATTTCAAAAAATGTTCTAGAATCTATCTTACTTTTGTCTTTTCTTTTTAACTCTTTACCAATGGTCATGGGTGTGTTATGGATGAGTTCCTTCCTTCCTTCTTTCCTTCCTTCCTTCCTTCTTTCCTTCTTTCCTTCCCTCCCTCCCTCCCTACCAGAATAAAAATTATTCAGTTTGTAACAAGCTATAACCCATAGATGAAATAAAACAGTAACCATCTGGGAAATTAATATTTTCTAGATATGGTAAATTGTTCTGTATATGCTGAAAGTAACATTTAAATAAGAAGGGAGGGAGGGAGGGAGGGAGGGAGGGAGGGAGGAAGGAAGGAAGGAAGGAAGGAAGGAAGGAAGGAAGGAAGGAAGGAAGGAAGGAAGGAGAGTATTAATGTTAAATTGTGCCAAAATATTCTGGTAAAGAAGCTGATGATTATACACAGAGCAACAAATAATCACACTGTAAAATTCAATCATGATTTCCTTCTTTGCTATAATAACTAGAACAGGAGAACGAGGACAGATTTGCATGACAATTATTAGGTTAAGCATTGAAGTCAAGTGTGTACTTGGAGTGTACATTGACTGTTTGGGTGTCCTATACATAAGTCAGAGAACTTATGACTGTTCAGAACTTGTGGCCTAAAATTTCTCCTCATTGGCCATGTTAGTTGGGCCTCATGGGTGAATTAGTTAATTCAGCATCATTTGAGGAACCACTAGCTCCCCTCTCTCTGCCCTGGACCTATGCTGATGCAATTCATCTTACAACAAAGTTCTGGTTTCTTTCTTTTCTTTCTGATTCTTAGTTATGAATATTAGAAAATATTGTAATATGCCATGGGTCTTTCTTCCTTGCAAACCTCATTCATTTCTCTGAGCATTAATTTATGTTCTTTTAAATGAAGTATCTTCTCTTAGTACTCCATAACCTTACTTCAACTCCTGGAAGCACTGGTGATAATGAAAGGCTGTCTATTTCATTTTTTGCTCCTATTTATTTTTTTTTTGTCTCTATGATTGATAGTGCCATACCATCTGATCCTCATCTTATATTACTAAAAATTATTAAAATTTCCATTATTAGAGAAATCCATAATGTCTTTACTCAAATGCACTGCCTTTCTTAAGTTGATGAATAAATGACTTTATAATTGTTTTCGTTGCTACCTCATAAGAATTCAAGGGAACTATCACTGCAAGTCTTAACCAAAATTAAGACTTAAGGTTTCCACATTTAATTTGTTGGATTGTAGCCATGATAAATGGGTGTACTCTTGCCTCTTCATGTTTTACTTCTAAGTTTTCATGTACAGTATAATGAAAACATGAACTGTTTGGAAATAGATTATATACAAAGGCTTTGCTTTCAAAAATGATGTATTTTCATGTAAAAACATTCTAGACAGAATGAACAGCTTGAGGAACGCCAGCATTTTTGTGTGTTTTTTCTAAAAGAGAGACAGCCAGAACTGGAATATACCAAGCATGTAGAAGCATAATACAAGTACAGACTTTAGGAAAACAATCTGTTAAAATAACTTTTAACATTAAAATAGAAGTGTTTTTCTCCATTTATTGACTGTTGTATCCTTCCAAATAATCCCACTGTATAGGAGTAATATTTAAATTTGATAACCTTGTGGTTAACCAAGCATATCATTCTCTTTGGGGTTAAAAACAGCAGATTCCATTCCATTCTTTTCGTAGTTCTTTGACTGAGATGTTGAAACTGGGATCTATCCATGTTGAAACAGCAGCCTCGCAAATTGTGGATAATGTATGAATCAACTTTAGATTTCCACCCCCAACTATCATCTGAGGTTTTTGGCCAAAGGAAAAAAATATATAAAATGATCTTCTGGTTTTCCAATTACAGTTTATGTTTTGTGCTTACTGTGCATAAAGCAAACACTGCTCACATTTCTGGCATTTGAACATTAATTTGAAATTAGTGGATTGTGAGATAAGCCAAGCCAAAATTTCCAGTCAGGATGCATGTAAATAGCAGAAGAGATGTGGCACGAAATAGAATTATGGGTTATATAACAGAATCTTTTGACAAGACTAATTCATACCTCACTGTCTGAGCTCAGCTAATTCCATTCTACCCCAAAGGACTGGGGAAGATATCCCTCTAAATCAGTGATGTCCAACATTATGACTTGCCTGGGCCACATTGAGTGAAGATGTATTGTCTTGGGCCAAATATAAAATATGTAATATAATTAATATATAAATAACATATTCTTTATTTGGGGGTTCTTGTGGAGCCACATTTCTAACTGTCTAGGGCTGCATGTGGCGCAAAGGCCATGGGTTGGACATGACTGCTCTAAACCATAGTTTATTGAAATTACAATAAACACTAGTTTTTACAATAGTTACACTAGAAATTACACTAGAAATTACAATAGTTTAAAATAGCTTGGTACATAATCAGAGTTTTACTTACAGTAGTGACAACAAGAAATGGGTGACAACTAGAAACTATTTCTGCAGATGTATGGATGAGATTATGGATATACCCCTCTCAAAGCAAACAAATGAATAAATGAATGATATTAATATGATCCTTCCATACCTAGATTCCATGTTGTGAAATAGTTCTAGCAAAGAAGTAAGACTTTCCCCAACTCTTTTGAACTTCCAGAAGATAGTTGAAGTAGAATTCCTCTAGCGGAACTTTTTTTAACTAATTAGTTGGGATATCATTGTTCAGACAAGATCCTGTGCCTATATAAACTTTGTTTGGCTTCAGCTTCCATGTTACATTTAAATGTTACACTTAAAATAGTTGTTGCCTCTGCCAATCTAATTTGTAAAATGTGCTTATGTTACATTCCAAAGTATTCAGAAGTTTTTGATAAAAGTTCTCTAGATGTCATTTGCCAGTTTTTTTTCTAGAAAAACCTTACTGAAACTATACCTCAATTTAACTCTTAATGGTCAAAGTTAAATAAAACAAAGATGTGAAATATGCTGACTGATCAAGCCAAGAGGGAACAATATTCAGATATATGGCATTTGTTGTCTATCTTCATCTCCACATCAATTAAGGCTCAACATGCTTTCACTTTTAGGATCCTGGTTTTCTATGGGTCAAGAATAGACAACTGGGAGGCCCTGGACTTATATTTGCAGCCTCCAGAGCCTTCTTTGATTGCAAATATTAAAAGGTGATGGGTGTTTTGAGACAAGCAATCAGTAAAAACTATCATGTGGGTTATAAAATAGGCTTCACCCAGTTAGTGAAGGTTGGTTTGGGTAGAGAAATCCTTAAAGTCTATTCTGGGGTGGGAGAAGGGAATCCTGGCCTTCCCCAATTGGATCACCCAGTTTATATCTCACTCCCTCTCACTTTCGTCTGGGGACATTAAGTGAGTTCATTCTTTAGCTATCAAAAAGTTGCCACCGTGACCATCCAACCCTGTTTAAAGTGTTGTAAAGTATAAACTTCATAGGATGCTTCATTTGCAACTCCTTGAACTAAGGAAAGCCCAAATCTTAATTAAGTTTTAAGAACTCCACATCCTTTAAGTGAGTAGGTGTTACTGAAATTAGGCCAGTTCCATAAACCTGAGGACAATTGTGGTTTGATGAAAGCTAACTGGTTACCTCTGCCTTGTCTGCACTTTCCATGTGTGTGCTTTGACTTCAGACCAAGAGTCATCAAATGATTTCCTGTAGGAGGGGGAAGAACTGCAGAGATGAGGATAGAGGGAGGAGAAACCCTGCTTTACTGCAGGAAGAAAGGAATTAAGATGATGTTTCTTTTTCTCAGTGTTATTTAATTGACTTTAACAATGTTGAATTGATGCCATTTGCCAAGAAATCCAAATGCCGTCAGCTTTAATCATTGCCATTTGAATTCAGCGGCTAATGCTGAACATGGAAAACAATCAGTCTGGGTTTTTTTTTATGAGTCCACTTTTGTGGTCAGTCAAGATTCTTCTTCTAATCTAGATCAGCTTCTCTCAACTTAATGTCTCCAGGTCTGTTGGTCTTTGGCCATGGCAAAGAGTCTGGAAGTTGTAGTCACAAGACATTTGAAGAGCACCACATTTCAGGAAAAATTATTGAGATCGTTTATGTATTCATTACCCAAGTTAGGGCATGCAACTTGTGCAATGCTGATACAAGTCAGGAGCCCCATAACCACACTTTGCAAGGTGGGAATAGAATGATGAAAATACTTCTAAACAGATGGGTGCTAGGTTTGTTTTTGTTTTTTTAAAGATAGCTACAAGTAGATCTTTGCGAAATCTTGAATCTCTGGAAACATAACCTGGATAACCCATTGATCTTTAAGCATTGCTGTTCCGGCTGCAAACCTGGTTTAAGACTTCTTGATCCCTGTGAAATATAGTTTACTTCTCAAACTTGCTTGAGTTTGAGTTGGTAGGTTTGCGCAGACAGTAAAACAATGTGAATGATGGAAACCTTCTGTGGCCAAAATGTCACCAAGTGACTCTGAGCAGAACACTGGTAAATTTATATGACATGGTTCTGTAACAAGGCCTTTTAAGGCTTAGGTTTTCCAATTGCTTATCCAGAGCAGTTTCATTCTGTCTGAGAGATCTGGGAAGAACTGGAAGGATTTAGGCTTTGCAGCCATACTTTCTCTTGTAAACAAACCTTGGAAAACCCACTATGATCAAGTGAGCTCATTTTCAAATGAGTGTGACTACTATTTACATTGATTGTGTGAATGGCTATGCTGATCATTGAATGATAGGTTCAATTTGGGTAGAAAGAAACAATCACTGATCCATCCTCATAATCCTATTAAATGACCTCTTTTACTTTTTCAATCCAGCTAATAATAAATTCAAAAAAAATTGCATGTATTTTACTTGAGACTTTGAATAGCTATTTTATGTAATGAAATCTCTTGACCTATTTATACAGTCTTTGAGACTGCCATTTTGTACACTCAGTCTAAAAGTGTGATCAACCAGGCCTCTTTCTTAGAGCGTAGTTTTTTCCATATCTATGGGAAATCAATTCAAGATAGATAGATAGATAGATAGATAGATAGATAGATAGATAGTCATTTCTTTTAATGGACCTGCCTTACTTATCACATTTCATTGCCATTATTAAGCAATTGTTCCAAGAAGGTTGGATGCTTCATTAGTTTTTGCAAAAATGTTGCAAGCTTGGCTATTGTAAAAGATCATGATAAAATTAAGAAGGGCTTTTGAACTAGCATTTCCTCCAAAAATTGACCCTTCCCCCAAAAGTGGGTGAACCAGATAAATCCTGAATATGAGATATTAAATTAAATTTGAATTATTATTATTAATATTATTAATAAGTGTATTTGTTTGTATTTGTTTCCTTCTTCTGTTATAATAAAAACTACAGTTTACCAGCAACTGAACAAAGACAGATATAATCTCATAATGAAATTCATTTCTTTGTCTCCTAAATACTGCTAATAAAAAGTTTATTTTGTTTTAAGCACCTATTCTACATGCCAGTACTGTCACTGTCTCTGTAAATAAATCTGACATCTTCTGCATCCTAATTATAGCTTTCAAAAAAAGAAGTAAGGTCAATTGTTTACATGTCATAATTCTTTCCAGATTTTTTTAAAGCTGTATTTAGCCCCATGTATATTGCTAACATCAAATTGGCTCCTTTTTCCAAGTTTTGTAAACTTTGCCTGTTTCATATTAGGATGACAATGGAAACATGAAACATTTCTTTCAACAAGAGTCCCTTGTAAGATTTATTTTGGGTATGTATCAACCAATGGGGATTTTGGCTGCATTTCTTGAAACACAACGAAGGAGATGCCTTTCATATTAGCTAACAAGCTGGTTCCATTTTCCAAGATTTCATGTGGAGTGAGCGCTATAATATTGTTTGAGTAAATCTAACAGAGAGACAGTTGGTGTAGTGGTTAAGGCACCAGGCAAAAAACCAGGAGACTGTGAGTTCTAGCCCTGTCTCAGGTGCAAAGCCTCTGAGTGACCTTGGGGCAGTCCCTCATTTCCTCAGCCTGGAAAATATGCAAGAGCAAACCACTTCTGAACCTTTTGCCAAGAAAACTATAGGGACAAGTCCCTATAGAATCATCAATGATTCAAAGGCACTCACACATACAAACAAACAATAATGCCTCATTATTTTCTCCTTAGGTGAGTAAACTGTTACCTATATAAACAGATAGTGTCTTGCCATCCTACTAGAAGACTACATGCCTTTACAGATACATTTTCTTGCTATTATATTATATAAGCCACACCCCTTGAAAATGTGCAGGTAAGAAGCAGTTAGGTTTGGGTTACACAGTCACGGCTGTTGGCAGACAATATGAAAAAGAAAGAAAAGAAAGAAAATACAAAGCATCAAAAGGATCACAGCTGTTACCTTGATTCTTTTGGCCTTCCACATGGATGATCTTATGCAATGCCCAGCAGATTATTTATTTATTTATTTATTTATTTATTTATTTATTAATGAGACTTGTATGCCGCCCCATCTTCGAAGACTCGGGGTGGCTCACAACTAAAACAACAAGAACAATAAATAATTAAAAAAGAATTAAACTAATAAGCCCCATTGAAATATAATTACATAAATACATGATAAAACCATGATAAAAACCACCACCCCCAAAGGGTCACAGCCCGGCTTGGTTAAATAACCAGGTCTTCAATTCACGGCGGAAGGCGCGGAGGTCAGGGGCCAGACGGAGTCCCAGGGGGAGTGGGTTCCAGAGGTCAGGGGCGATAGAATAGGCTCGTCATCGGGGGACCGCCAAATGGCATTGGCCAGCTGACGGGACCCCAAAGAGTCCTTGCCTATGTGATCGCACAGGGCGGTTAGTACTGATGTCAGCAGGAGTCGCTCTTAAATATTGCGGACCCATGTCATGAAGGACTTTGTATGTTAAAGTTAACACCTTGAATCTCACCCGAGCACAACCGCAGCCAATGCAGACAGCACAGGAGGGGGTAACATGGGAGAACCAGGAAACTTCCATCACCACCCGAGCCGCCACATTTTGCACCAGCTGTAATCTCTGGATGGTATGCAAGGGTAGTCCTAGATAGAGAGCATTGCAGTAGTCGAAGTCTGGAGATAACAAGGGCATGAGTAACTGTGCGCAGGGCATCACGGTCCAGAAAAGGGCGAGTTGGCGAACCAAACGGAGCTGGGCAAAGCCCCTGGCGACGCCCCCACTGCTCTTCCAATCGAAGCTGTACATCCAGGAGGACCCCAGATTCCACGCCTATCCACAGGGGGCAACACCACTTCCCTATGGTTAAAGATGGATAATCCTGACTGGGCCGATGCCGGTATGCACAGCCACTCAGTCTTGGCCGGGTTGAGACGAAGCATGTTTCCATTCATCCAGATCCGTACGCATCCAAACACTGGGTCATCAGGGAGAGGGCATCACCAATCTGGTTCGGGTGGAGATTTACAGCTGAGTATCATCTGCATATTGATGGAAACTCACCCGAAACCACAAATGATCTCACCCAGCTGCTTCATATAGATGTTAAATAGCAGGGGAGAGAACCAACCCCTGAGGCACCCCACAAGAGAGCACCCGAGGTGGACCTCTGTCCCCCTGCCAGTACCGACTGCAACCGCCCGAGAGGTAGGAGGTGAACCACTGAAGTACAGTGCCCCCTATACCCAACCCCCGAGGCGTGCAGAAGGATACCATGGTCGATCGTATCAAAAGCCGCTGAGAGGTCTAATAGGACCAGGACCGAGGAAAAAACCCTGTCCCGGGCCCTCCAGAGATCATCCATCAGCGCGACCAATGCCGCTCCGTGCTGAAACCAGGTCAGAAGCCCGATTGATACGGATCCAGGTAGTCCGCTTCATCCAGGAAAAGTGGAAACTGCCGAGCCACCACACTCTCAACAACCTTCACTAAAAAGCGAAGGTTGGAGACTGGACAAAGTTGTCTATCACGGCGGGTCCAGGGCAGGCTTTTCAGGAGGGGTCTCACCACCGCCTCCTTCAAGGCGGCGGGAAAGACACCCTCCCTTAGCAAAGCGTTGACAACTGCCGGAGCCAGCCTGCAGGTGACCTCCCTGGCAGCATAAGCTAACCAGGAAGGGCACGGGTCCAACAAACATGTGGTGGAACTCAGGCGCCGCATAATCCCGTCCACTTCATCCTCAGAAACAGGATCGAACTCATCCCAAATCACACTGGCCAGACTACTTGTATCCCGATCCTCAGACCACTGCAAATCAGAGGACAACCCGCTCCGAATTCGAACGATCTTATCCGACAGATATTGACCAAACTCCTCAGCCCTTCCCCGCAACGGGTCCGCTCCCTCCCCTGGATGAAGGAGAGAGCAGGTAACCCAAAACAGGGCGGCTGGGCGGTTATCTGCGGACGCTATGAGAGTGGAGAGATAAGCCCTTCTCGCCGCTCTCATAGCAACCAGGTAAGTCCTAACATGGGCTCTTAGCTGGGCTCGATCAGCCTGGGAGTAGGTGGACCTCCACCTGCTCTCTAAGCCCCTCCGACAACGTTTCATCTCCCGGAGCTCCTCCAAATACCAAGGAGCCAACCGGGATCCACGACGTGTGAGGGGTCGCATGGGGACAACCCTGTTGAGGGCATCTGATGCGGCCTGTTGCCAAGCAACCACCAGATCCTCGACAGAGCTGTGGGCAAGGGAAGGGGGAAGAAACCCCAGTTCCGCCTGGAACCGCTCCGGGTCCATAAGGTGCCTGGGGCGGAACCACCTAAGTGGCTCCTCCTCCCAGCAGTGCAGGGCGGCCGGTTGGAAGACCAGCTGTAGGAGATAGTCATCAGACCATGGAGCGGGCACGGCTGTAGAGATAGCTTGCCCTCTGTCACTCCGCCACTGCTCAGAGACAAAAACTAGGTCAAGAGTGTTTCCCCCCTCATGGGTAGGGCCCTGAATTAATTGGGTCAGGCCCATGGTTTCCATAGTCGCCATGAATTCCTGGGCCAATCCCGATGTACCCCCCAGGGAAGGCAGGTTGAAGTCCCCCAGAACTACAAAACTCGGGAACTCCACCGCCACCCCCGAGAGGACGTCAAGAAGCCCAGGCAGGGCTGCTGTCACACAGCTGGGGGAAAGGTATGTGAGCAGCAAGCCCACCTGACCATTAGGCCCCCACCTCAGGAGGAGGGGCTCACTCCCACCTATCTCTGGAACAGTGACCTCCCTTGGAAACAAGGTCTCCCTAATAACCACAGCCACCCCCCCCACCCCTTCCCTGGGCCCGTGGCCGGTACACAACCCGGAAGCCTGGAGGGCATAATTCCACCAGAGGGACACCACCCTCTGGGCCCAACCAGGTCTCGTAATACAGGCCAGATCTGCAGCCTCCTCCTCAATGATCTCCCGGAGGAGGGTGGACTTATTAGCCACAGACCTGGCATTAAAATACACCAGCCTGAGCCCAGGGGTCCCAGTTCCCGTGCCCCTAGGGAGGAGGCCATAGGGTCGGAGCGAGCAACCACGTAAATGGCGGTGCGCTCCCAACACAGGATATGGCCCTATGCCTCGACGTCTCCCACCAACCCCAACCACCCTGGGAATTGCGGACCCCACCTCCGACCCTGGAGCCCGCCAGCCCCAACCCCCCCCCCGCCACAAACCGGGCTGAGAACAGACCCATCTACCCCCCCTCCCTAACCCCTTAAGACAATCAATTAAAAATTTCAAAAGTTTCCCCTTCCTTCCAAATTTAAAATTTGGCCCATTAGTCGTAACATGCCACCTCTCGGGATCCCAAGATCTGTCATTAAGGTAAGTTCTTGATAGCATAGGGGGCCACTTCACAGACTGGAGAACCATCTGGAGGGCCTGTAACTCTAACAGGGAGTAGGCAAGCATAACACATACATCTCAAGACAGGTCGATACAAGAGGTAATTGATTAGATGGACATATTGCAGGAATGGAATTACAATAAAAAGGGACAGGCCATAAAAATAATCAGGAAACAGTCCACAATCAGCAGTTCTCTCACAGCTGCTGATGGTTAGAGTCAAAATAAACCAGTCCCTGCTCTGCCACCACAGTGACTTGTGGTGAAAATCCTGAACAGCCCCCTGCCCTCTCACTGCAGGGGGATTATAGCATGGAGATGATTAAACGGTGTCTCATCAGGCTCAAATAGCATCCAAAATGGCGGAAAACTTTGCAAGGGAGGAAAAATCAAAATATTATCCCCAGAACAAAATATATATATAGTATAGCTCTAGGAACACTGGGCCCCTTCTTTTCCTGAATATTTCCATTACTTCCATGTTTGGGTGCTGAATGTCAAAACAATTTATTCCCATATCACATTAAAATACAAGCCAAACTCAATAGAAAATCACATTTTATGTAGCTAAACTTTTTGTTTAGATTTGTGCTATTACTACATACACTTTTCTATATCTTGTATCTTTATATTGCCAAGTTTCTAGTGACCATAAGAGTTCTTGATCAGGGGTAGAATTCAAATTTTGTAATAACTGGTTCTGTGGGTGTGACTGGGTGGGCATGGCCATGTGACTGGGTGGGTGTGGCTTCTTCTTTTTTAGCAGCAACCCACCCACCAACCCACCCCATTTTTGGGGCCTTCTGTGCCTCAGGGAAGATTCCTGGGAGGCCATTTTTGCTCCCAGAAGGCTTCCCTGGGGCTCAGGAAGGAAAAACATGGAGCATAGGGGGGCACGCAGCACTCTCATGTTTTGGGGACTTCTGGGCCTCAGGGAAGCCTCCTGGGGGGCATTTTTGCTCCAAGAAGGCTTCCTTGGGGCCCAGGAAGGCAAAAAACATAGGGGGGTGCTGTGCCCCCCCTCTTGGGTGAAGCAGTAAGTAAGTGAAGGAAATCCCAGCACAGCTGATCATAGGAACAGCTGATTGTCGGGAGGGGGAAAAGGAATACCTTAAGGAGTGACTGTGCGGTCAGCGATGTCAGGCATGTGCGCAATGTTGCACATGTGCGATAAGGACTGACTGGGCAGGGAGGGGAGGGGTGGGCAGAGAGGGACAGGGCCAGCCAGGGGCACGATTTGCCAGTTCTCTGAACTGTGCAGAATCATAACAACTGGTTCTATAGAACCAGTCCAAACCGGTAGAATCCACCCCTGTTCTTGATCAACTGAAGACCAACCCCAACAACCAACAGAGAAGTCTGATTCAGGATGTTGAGAAGGCATGAACTATGATTGTTCATGTCTTAAGAGAGATTGTTTAGAATGTGTAGGTTCTTGACTGTGAAAAGAAAACTTGAGGAACAAGTCTGTATATGGAAAGTTTTGGCAATGCAAAAGATGTCAGTGCAACATTTGATCCATTTACTTGTAGAAGTCATGAAGTGCCATGATATATTAAATGGGATTCTACATGGTTTCTTTGATGTCCTTGTTGTGGCATGTAGTTTAGGGTAATACATAAGTGGACAGTGAACAAACTAGTGTGTAATCTTTAACAGCATTGAATGTAATGGAGAAATTATTAAGAAAATTGTTTGGATTATTTTCCCAGCTAGTACTATCAGAAGTCAAGGTATGGTAGTGCTAATGTGGAAAAATTAAAAAATGCATCATCTTTCAGGGAGGCAACATAGGTTAGCATAGCAGAATATCTGTGCACAGAAGACTCCAGGTTCAACTCCTGCCATTTTCAGTTTTAGAAGGAGGTAGTCTGGGATCTGAATAAAGGACTCTTTCTTGGAGATAAAAAATACTGGATTGTGAGGGCAAATAGACCTGCAACATTTTCACTCGGACCAGAAGCCAAGTTAAGACATTGTGCATGCATGCATAGGCCAGGCAGCTGAGACCAACCTTCAAAACAGCCCTACAATCCCTCAAAAGGATGGTGCTATTTTAATGCTTGGAAAAGTGATCCTTCACTCCCCTAATATATTTTGCAAAATACTTTTCTTCAGTGCTTTGCACAGCCCTAAGGAACATGATAGGAGTGTAGTTCTGGGATTACTGACAGCTAGTTCATATAAAGTAGCTTTTTCCTTATTGGCCAGCAATTTACATTCTAATCCTGCTTTCCTCACAGCATTCACTTTCACCTACTTCTCCATTAATGGATACCATAGTAAATATGTGAAGGTTTATGGGTCAGTGAATGTGTCCAAGATCAGAAAATGCCTATATCCTTCATTTTATTTTGTAATCAATAATTTTAGATTGCTAGATTGCTTTATTGTATACCAGAAATGGTTACTTGAGTTTTTTCAGTGACTTATAAGCTTCAGAATCATTAGGATCATTTACAAATTAGCCAGAATTAGTCTTGGGTCACTGATAAAGTAGTATTGCAGCAGTCTGAGATAGACCAGAAATGAATTTCTTTCTTATCTGACGATATAGAGATAGAGGTGATAGGTCATATGGAATAAAGTAAAACAGCTCCATAAAACTCCATTCCATAAAAATGTGTAAGTTTTTTCTTCTTGGCAGAGAAAAATACAATTCCCCCACTCAACTCTATTTTTCCCATAGTTTTTCCTGCTGACTGGAAAATATATCTGGCCAAACCAGACATCAAGTAGGTCATATTTCTTACTTGAGCCTTCAGATTTGAGTTTCCAAAGCCTCAAATTGGAAAGACATAAATTGATTAAGATTGGAAAGATATATCCCACATTACACCAGCCACTTTCTTCCAATCCTTCTTTCCTCTGTACCTCTGAGAAAATTCCCCCAAATGTATTTCTGGAGCATCCCCCTAGAAGATTTAGACATTGCTCAGGGGGAAGAAGGAGTGTTTTTCATCACAGGGGCTGCCAGCCAGCATGCAATGCAAACCACAAAAACACTGCACTAAATACAATCTCATTTAATCCAAGATTTTGGTTCGAGCAATGATCATAAGATATTCCTGGGAAATTTCCAAGCACAAATGTAAGGTAGAGCTTTCTTGTACACTTGTTCCTAGATTTGGCATTCAGTGATCAAAATATGGGTTAGGAGGCTATCCTTTACAATTGCATGTGATGATGGTGATTAAGTAAGACAGCTTTGCTTAATGATCCCCTTACCCTCTGCTTTCCCTGAAGTGGCCATTAAATGAATGTCCTGGACCTCCCAAGCCTTTCCCCAATCTCTGAGGCACCCCATGCTCTGTTTCCTGCTCCTTGTGGTCCCCTTCATCCTTGGCTTTCTTCCCACCCAACTACTGAATCACTCAAGGAAGCTGCTTGCCCACCATAGCATCTGCAATGGTAGCAATGGTGCTGACCAAATTTAGGCTCCCTTATGTGGCTGAGGGACTGGATGGGAAATAGGCCAAGACCTGTGGGGATCCAACAGGATGGGGGAGATAGGTGGGGGGTTAGGGTTAGGGTTATGTTTAGTTGTAAACAACCACAGGGATATTGCTTAATGAATTGTTCCCAAAACAAGAGGGATCCAATCTAACTTATGTTTAAAATGAATTTGGAATAATGCCCATTAACTAAAATATGTGAAGAACCAATTTAGTCTTAAGATTAAACTGTTTATTACTTTCATTTTTACATATTGGCCAGCAGGAAGTGTTTCTTAAAATAATTGAATTATTTAATGTATTTGTTCTTCTTTATCATTGTGGCCAGCCAGTGCTAGGTAAAAATGCTTTCCTTTTTACTAACAAAATAAAACAAATAGTTTCTGCATCATGATTGTGTGTTCTTATGTTGATAGATGATGTATGATAAATCAGAATCAGAATATTTCAGTCAACCATGCTTGAGGGCTGGGGGAGGGGCTACGACCTTTGCCATTACTCTCCACATGGAAGTAAATTTCACTGAAATCAACAGAATTTCCAGTTGAACATGTTTATCCAAGGGTTAGGCAGAAATCCAAGTGCCAGGATTTGTTTGAACTCTGGTATAGAGGCATAGTGGGTTAGGCCACAATGGAAAGAATGATGTATAGCTGTGGGGAAAATGCCAGGAAAAATCTCTGAGATGTAAAATGCTTTATTAGAAATCTTGCCGACACCCTACAGTGATTCCTAAATGATGAGATTTCCTTCTCAGTAAACAAAGATAGAATTTCAAACTAAACCCCATCAAGCTCCCAGGTTCTATTGTCTACAGATTTCTCTAGGAGTATGGAACATTAATCTCAGCAAACCTTACTAAACTGACATGCATCTAATCAGGAATATAAAAACAGCCTTTTGGGTCAAATCAAAGGCTAGTTGGTCCAACCTCCTGTATGTTGCAGCTGCCAATCATATTCTATATGCAATGCCCATGAGGGCAAGATCTACTATTGGTCCCATTGTCACTGATTTATAATATTCATTTAATTTTTTCTTTATCATATTTCCATGCTGCCTGACTTCCAGCAACTATGTTGAGACATGATTTGGGTGTACCTTAGAGGCATTCGGACTAGGAGCCTTTGCAATTCTTATCTAAATTACTAGCTATCATTATTGTGTTATCTATTTTTTGGTTATCTGTTAATAGTGTAAAATAAGGTAAGGTAAGGTATGGTAAGGTAGGGTAGAATAGGGTAAGGAAAGCAAAGCAGAGCAGAGCAGAGAAGAGAAGAGAAGAGAAGAGAAGAGAAGAGAAGAGAAGAGAAGAGAAGAAAAGAGAAGAGAAGAGAACTTTATTGTCATTTTTTTACTGTGAGCACACTGGCCCACATTAAAAATAAAATTCTATTGCCTACTCTCAAGACAAATTATATATCTACCAAAACACATACATAACACACATATACACATCGTATATGCTCACATAAATATATACCTTCACCCATACATATGTGTGTTTATGTGTATGTATAATCTATATAGTTAAGATGAGATATTATATATCTCATTTTGGTCAGTCTACTAATTATATTAACAGAGCAGTCCAAAACCAAACATTTGAATCAGGTCCTAAATAAGCATTGACTCTATTTTCATACATTGATTGACCATTGATTTTAACACACTTATTAATCAATAAGAATATTGATTAATCTAATCAGCATCAGGCTGTATAAGGGTTTTGCAGATGGGATATTCGCCTACTATTCTAAACTTGTGCCTACATTCTGGCAAAAATGACTACTGAAAGTTTTGGGGCTGCTATGCCATTAGTGCTTAATCAGATCATTTAAATTTTTTTAAAAGATTTAAAATTTGTGATTTAATCAATAGAGATTTTTGCTTCATTAATTAGATTGCATGCATTTCTGACAAATCTTGACAATGAGGGAAAGAGATAGATAATTCAATAAAGTTACTAGGTAAAATTAATTCCTGATTGTTCTTCCCACTCACCTGATGTCACGAGCCTTAGACATGATTGTATCAATCTATTTAAAAAAACCATGAGATATGGGAGTTTGTAAAAGTCCAAGGAAGGACATTAAGATTTGTCAGAAATGGTGTAGTGTCTCCTGCTTGGGTGGGGGGTTGGACTAGATGACCTACAAGGTCCCTTCCAACTCTTTAATCTGACCCCAAAATTCAACCCTGAGGATCATAGGATGACTTACACAAGTATATCAGAGGCAGAATTAACACTGCAACATTGCAGCATCCGTTTGATCCTTGCTCCTCTTTTTCTGGATGCCAGAGGTTCTGTCAACATACAGTCCATGCATGGGAATAATATTAATTCATGTATTCTCCCTCCTCCTTTTCATATTCACTACCACAGTTAAAGTAATGGGCCAGCCATAAAATTTCTATTTAGCAGAAAGCAAAATACCCTGACTTCCATTCTGCTTTGTTCTGTTATGCTGTCTTCACCTTTCCAAGAGGTTCTACACCCAAGCAAGGTGTCAGCTACAGTTCCTAATAATATTAGAACTTGTGGTTCACTTTGGAAGGACTAGTTTTTCTACCTTTTTTTAAAACTAAAAGATTCCAGGAAATACAAATTGAAACCAGACAGGAGAGCGTCTGGTGGGTGCCGAAAGAGACTCCACATTGCCTAGTCAATGTTTATCAGTTAAGTAAAATGAGAATAACTTCTTGCCTGATTTCTGACAGCTACTGTGATTTGCTGAATTCTTTCTTTGTGTCTAAAATTTCTCATTTGCTAGCTATCATTTCTATTTATCTGTTGGCAGCTCAGAAGGATGAAAAATCCCATCATGCATAAGTTACCTATAGAATGGGAAAGAGGCATCTATTTGTCATCTTTTTGGGATAATAACTCTTCGTGTCTCCTCCTGTCAGCATGAACAAAACGTTTCCAGTTTCCTGAACTGAGCACTTAAGTAATTGCCCCCAAATTGAAAACACTCTGCATTTTGGCTCAGCAACTCAGTGAGTTCATTTTGAGAGTATGCACTGCTCTATTTTGACTCTTAATATGGAACAAATGCATTACTTTGCTTGTAAACATTGCCATAATAACTAACATAGGTCTAAAGTGGCAAGAAATATATATTTTAATCTGGTCATTTTGCTTCATACATTAAAAATCCCACCATTAATAATACACACATAAACCTCTTCAAGATTCAGTGGCAACTGACATAAATTCATGGGCAAATTTGAGATAGTTTCCAGATATCCTAAAACTATAGATCACTCTGTCCACACAATTCTCCTCATTTACAAGTTCTCCTACCTCACATATGGTACATAAAATAACATTTTGGTGTTTGCCAAAGTAAACATACTTACTTATTTAAGCTTCTATGTCACTCAATTCCAAATAGCCCTGACTACACCAAGCAACAAAACACATACTAAAATTCACAGCCCCTAACTTTCAAGACCTCCTAATCTTCATTGTCCCCAAATGCTTTCCTAGAAAGCTGTAGCTTCATGATTTCTTGGAAACCAAGAAAAAGTTGGGTGGTTCAAATATCAGTGGACAAGCTATTTCACAAAAAGGCATCAATGAGAAGGCTCAACTGTGGACGGCATTACCTTGAGTGGGGAACTTTTAACATGTACTTCCCACCTCATACCAGACAGACAAGTTCAACCAGAGAACACCTGAAGATCTCCGAGCCTTTAGAGGGGACTACCAGCACCTTCCATTTTGTCTAGCTACTGTACTACACAAAGAAGTATTTTATGAAGCAGTATATTTTTCCTCCAGCATTCACTCAAATCACTTCCATTTTTCTTTCCAAAAGGAAAAACACTGAAGGAGACTCTAGTGATCAATATGTAACCTTCCAAGACTTAATACAACATTGGCTTTTGGCTAAGATCAAATCTAGTATCTGTTCTTATCAGTTTCATGCTTCATAAGTCCTTCATTTGCCTGCTCCTTCCTGCTGATATTATAGTTGTTGCTACTCATTTCTTCAGTCATCTTGTTTCTGTAATGCCCAGCAGCTGGTAGGTACTCTAGCTTCCTAACAGACATAAGCAAATCTAAGAGTAATTGCAGTAACTTAAATGGAAATCCCCTTATAGGTAAGGAACCTGTCAGCCCCTTTGGTTGCTCCCTAGAAACTCCCTAGATTTGCTTTTAATGGGAACCTTCCAGAGTCTGGTTTTCCATCTTAGGGGTTTTAATCTTTAAACTAGAGTGAACTGGACAAGGCTTCAGATAGAGGAATGTAAAGCAGATGTGTGATTTCTCTGGATGAAATTGTCCAATTGATTTTGCTCCAGTCACTTCTGTCTAGATTGATGGGATGGTATTTGGGAGATACTTGGGAGACAGAGTGAAGAGATGCTGCCTAGGAAATGGTCAGATAAGAAACACTATAGCCCACAGATGCGCAATGGAAAAAACAAGAGGCTCAGAAGGGCCCCTCCCAATGTTCATGGGATGTAAAAATGATGGCAGGAGAATTTGATTTTAGACTTGTAAGATTCTGTTCATGTAGCCCTACAATAAAGTAGAACTAATTTATCTGGTTGTGCTTCTTGTCAGTTTTACTGGTAAGGCTGACACTTAACCCATTTCACAATGGGGAAATGATCTAATTGGGCATCTCTAACTTGCTGTTTTTGAAAGGAGTAATCTAAAGAAGTTTTGAAGAAGTTAAATCTGATATTTAACAACATCCTTGTAAGAAAAAATATAGCTTTCTCTCTTCCTTTTGTTTCTTAGGAACTTTGTGTTGTTTCATTAATGACCAAGCTAAAATGTGGTTTTTCAAAAACAAACATCGCTCTGTCACGCTATAAATATTTTGTCACACTGTAAAGCTCCTTTAGAGGCATTCATAAAAGTGTTGGCACTATATCAAACATTACTCATCAGGCAGGAAAGCATACTTTAGTTCTGATTTTCTTCGGTTTGATGTAAGGACAGCAAGTCTTCCCTGGAGAAAACTGTCATTAAATTCTGAAAACTTAGGAAATTCAATTTTAATATGCTACATAATTCTTCTGATACTAAAAATAAAAAACAAAAACCCTTCCCCTTCTTTATGTTTTGTGAAATGTCTTCCAGATGTTCAATAACATATAATTTACTTATACAAAAGCTGGCAAGCAATTCCCATCATTATTTAAAAAGAAAATTATATACAATAACTTGGGTGATATGCAGTGTGCCAGGAATAAAGCCACCCATCCTTGATTTTCCCAAAATTTCCAAGTTAGAGCACACAAAGGCCCCATTCCAGCTCCCAAACTGGAAATTATTAGATAAATGAATATAAATATAGCAGACTCTGTATTGGTTTGTGAACAATGGTTTTTTATTTGTTTTGCTGATATTTATACTTCCCTCCCTAGGTGACTTGTACAACCTATGATGATGCAAAAATGACCAAATGTGTGGCATGACATGATGTAGATCCTACCCTCCCCCCCCATTTTTGTATGATATGGTGATACAAGCATGAAAAGGATGGAATTTCACAAAGATAATATACGTTTTATTATCTGCTCTCCCACTCACCCTACCCAAATGCCTGGGGCTGTCTTTTCCTTATACTGTGCAATAATCATGGTTGATAAATCAAGCCTGCAGGAAGAACCCTTCACCTGTTAGGCTCCTGATTCCTTCCTTCAGTGCCTCTGGGAATTACTAAATCAGTCTCAAATAGAAAGCTTAGATGGCCATCCAGATGTTGATGATCTACAACTTCTAGAAGCCCACCAACATGGTTAATGAGAAGGGAAATTTATAGTTAATGAGAAGAGTTCTTCATCTCTCATGGTTTATCTTTACAATCTGAAGAATTTCCAGATTTCTGAACCCACAGCCATTTCTCACAGAATTTATCAGCCTCTGATTTAATCCTTCTTCTATGGTTGCATAATAAAGTAGTCACTAAATACAAAGAAGCTTCCTCTTATATGAATACACTTTGAAGTTGCTACCCTCTTTTTTCAACAAAAACCAAAATAAGCCGTTCTTTAATTGTAATGTTCTTCTTTCATCCTTGCAGTCTGGAAACAGAAACAGGAAACTCAGGTTGCAGGATTGACTACCCATTGTTTTAAAAACTTTGTTAGCTTAGTTGTACCCAGTAAAGAACTGTAGATATACAATAGACAGGCCATTACATTATACTGAATCAAGACAAAGATGCACATTTTAACTTAGCAGGGGGTTTTTCAGTTGGCAAAAAAACCAAAATGGAAGATTCTCCTGGAAAAAAGTACTCAATATGTTACTTTTTCCAAAAGTTTCAAAGATTTCTAGGTCAGCACTTCCAGTTTAGTTCTTAACTAATTTAACAATATCCAGCCAGTTTGAAGCAAAGCTGTAAGTTATTATAACCAGATGTTTCTACAATGTTATTTTCTATCTAGTCAATAGTGCCACCTCCTGGGCAGTAAAAGAATGACATGAAACATTATTGGATTCCTTCTTTTTCAATAAGGGTAATTTTTATTTAATTTTTTTTTTAGTTTACAGAAATAAATATATTCTCTGACTCTGAAGAACTGATTCTTCCAGGAGTGTCTTACTGCAAAATTCCTAAAGCTTTTATATCTAGGCTCTATGTAAGTCTAATAGCCACTAGAATTAGAGTTTTATGCAGGGGTGGGATTCTACCAGTTTGCACCTTTTCACTAGAACCTGGTGTTAAATTCTAAGCAGTTCGGAGAACCAGTTGTTAAAAGAAATTACTGGCCTAATCCTGTAAGGAAGGCAGGAAGGAAACATTTTGGCCTTGTTGCTTACAGAAACTGCCTCTCTGTTAACCCTTATTACATTCTTGGCAGGACTAGACTTCCTGTCTCAGGAACGTCTCTGGAGTTTTTTCCCCCTCCTTTGCTGGTACATTGCTTGTGTGGAGTGACCATTCAAAGTTACAATGGCACTGAAAAAAGTGACTTATGACCATTTTTCACACTTACGACTGTTGCAGCATCCCCACAGTCATGAGAGGCCAGGCGAGGAGATGCGTGCCTCGATGTGAATGATATTGAGTTGGCCACACCCAGCCAATAACATGACCACCAAGCCATGTCCACCCAGTCACATGACCACCAAGCCATGCCCACCACCTAAGCCACACCCACAGAACCGGTTGTTAAAAATTTTGAATCCCACCCCTGGTTTTATGTATCTACTGCCGACATCTGTCAGTTGTCTGGATTTTATATAGGCCAAGCCTGGTAACATTACTTTCTTCCTTACCACCCGGAAAAGAACTAAAGGACTTAACTTGTTTGGGAGGATGTTGCTCATTTCAAACCTATTTTTAAATAAATATTTAGGAAGTATTCCTTATTTCCATGCCCCTTTTAAATGAGCAAGTTGCATCTGTTTATATTAAAATTCTATCTAATTCTATCTACCTATTAAAATTCCAGTGACTTGGGAGCCAATGTAGTTTTGAGCTGCATCAACAGAGGGTCCTTCTCATAGCTTAGCTTTGCTGTTCTTTATTTTTCTTCTCTCCTATTTTTTCTCTCATTCCTTTTTACAAATAAGAAATGGAAGTTATGAAAGACTATTTTAGTCATTTCCTATTGGGGTCAAGTGTTCAACTTCAACATCCTCTCAAGATAACTTGGACTATAGTAGGATTTAATCATAAATTTCTTAGTTCTTCCTTGCTGCTCAAAGAAAACAATGAATCTGTTGTTCTTATTTTAAAGATCATTAAATTGTTTGGAATAAGTTAAAAATAAATGTTGGACCTTGTATGTATTAACTGTGTTAAACTATAGTGACAATAAAGGGTAAACATTGGATATAAATATAATTAAATGTTAATCTAAGAATATATATTTTATACTACTTTCATTCTTCAGTGAACATCTACATTTCAATATTAAGACTTTTTATTATCTCAAGCTCAGCATCTTTAAACACAGAGCCATTGTGCCCTCTTATTACATTTTTAACAATTTGGAAATGACTAAAATGATTTGTGTCAAGATGGTTCAGCTGAAAGTCTCTAGTCTTTCCTGAAGGTTCACACACAAGATTAGTACACCATTTCTGTATAAAGGTATTAAAGTAATAGTGTTAAAATCTGTATATGTGCATGTGGGCTAGTATTTATAGATTTGCCTAGACAAAACTATTTTGATTTTGATCTTTAATCTTTCAGACATCTTTTTTTATATTTGATCTTCCCAGCTGTATAATAGCTTTGTTATCTGATCATTTCCAGCAGGAAATGTTTCCAGCAGGAAACAGCAGGCAAAGCATGTGATGAGGTAGCCATTGCAATCCAGGGTTTTTTTGTAAATGTTTTTTATGGTTTTCATGTTTTTAAATTGTTTTATAATTGTAAACTACCCAGAGACACATGCTTGAGTTGGGCAGCTATAGAAATTGAATGAATGAATGAATGAATGAATGAATGAATGAATGAATGAAATGGCTATCACAAAATGATGAATTTCCATCTGGTTTCTTCCTGAGGAAGTTCATCTGTTGTGATCCAGAGATAAACCTTCTCAGATGGATTTCATTTTGGGGGAGGAGCATCCCAACCAACTCCACTCACATCATCAAAGTAGACAAGCTCCCTCCCTATTGATATTCACAAATTCTTTATTGATATTCACATTAGAACTTGGTTGTCCCAAATATCTTTTTGTGGGGGGAATTCCCCTCACAGGGGAATTAGAATTTCTGGAAAGAGCACACACACACACACTAACACTACACTTTTTGGCCATTGATTATTCCTTTTGCGTGAAGCGCATTGTAACTGTAATTTGAACAAGGTTTTATAGGCCACTCAGAATTAATTACATAGATTGGAGTAGAATATCCAGCAAATGAATACATAAATAAGGCAGGAAAAATTACTCTATATTTGATTGTTGATAAAGTATGATTCCAAGACCACAGCAGAGTTCATTTATAGTATGCTTTGAAAGCGCAGGCCATATTACATTTTCTCCATCATACATAAGGACTGAGTAAGTGAGCATAATGAGATGGGCTTAATACTCTACAATACAGAAATAACAATCATAATAGCTCTGGAGCCCAAAAGCCCAGATTTTTTCCCAAAGGTGCTCAGAATAGAATATTCTATTCTTTTTCAGAAGAATAAATGCCATTAGAAGAATAAATGTTCCTAAATATATTTGTAGGGGGAATAGATTTCATTTATAACTTTCTCTAAAGATGTGAAGGAGCAAAAGATTGCAATAGGATAGTTTCTTGATGATGAGATGTAGTCATGCTTTTTGGTTTTCAGACATTGTCGCTCTTTCTACCCTTGACAAGTGAAATCTATCTATCTATCTATCTATCTATCTATCTATCTATCTATTTATCTATCAATCACCTATCATCTATCACCTATCATCATCTATCTTAATTTACTGCACATCTGTATGGTTTGCCAATTGCACAGTGGCAGATAGGAAAGCACTCCAGAGGGTTAATGTCACTTCCCAGAAGATCATTGGTTGCCTGCTCCCCTCTTTGGAAGAGCTTTATAGCACCTGCTGCCTTAAGAAAGTTCAAAATATTCTCAAAGATCCATCTCATCCTGGGCACCCTTTTTTGAACTATTACCATCTGGCAGACGGTACAGAATAATAAAAACAAGCACAAATAGGCTGAAAAACAACTTCTATCCCAGGGTAGTAGCTCTTTTGAATTCTACTGTATAGTGCAGTATTGGTGTGGTGTTGCGGGTTTTCAGTTCAATGAAAGTGAAAAGGATGTGTGTTTGTGTTTATTTTCATGGTCATGATGTGCACTGAAGATGATGTTTGATTTCATTGTACGAGGTACAAGGACAATAAAGTAAACTAAAACTAATTTAGAGATCACCCATCTAACTGACAGAATAACTTTGGGTGATGTGAATCTTGAATGATCTGGCCCTATTGAGCTAAATGGCATAAGTGTCACTCTCATAATGGTGCACAGTAACATGAGCAAGTCTACCTCTAGACAAACCTGCATCCTCTCTAGGAGTATATTAACTGCTAGGGAGCCTGGCTGTCTCTCATAGCAATGACTAATAAAGTCTCCATAGAATCAAGCTGAATTCTTGGTGACTTCATACATGCTCATATAGTTTTCTTGGCAATGTGGTAGACATGATTTGCCTTTGCCTACTTCCAACCCCTTTTTATATTCCCCTATGTATCCCACAGCTCTGGCATTCGCTGGTGGCCTATCTTCCAAGTACTAACTAGGCCCAGGCCAATTTTTTCAAGCCCAGGGTCAGCCAAGAGCTGCCACCAGCTTGAGTATTATAAATGACAATGCATTTAATTTTATTCTCAAGGACTGACATGTTGAACACATTATAAATAGAGCATTTAGTAAGGTCATAATTATAATTTGCTTATGTTTTATTAGTACTGGCTGTTATTTTTTTACTTTGATCAATGTAGTGAAATCCAAGTAATTAATATTTCCTCTTTCTTCCTTTTTCCCCTTCTCCTGTCTATGTTTTCCCCAGTTGTTTACGGAGAATGCAGCCACCTTGGCCAATCGTATTCCGACCGAGACGTGTGGAAACCAGAACCATGTCAAATTTGCGTGTGTGACTCAGGATCTGTTCTTTGTGATGAAATCATTTGTGAAGAAAAGGAGTTACCTTGTACAAATCCAGAGATTCCATTTGGAGAATGTTGCCCTGTTTGTCCAAATCCAACAGCAGATCCTGTAAGTTCCACATTTGGGTTTACTTGTATTTTCATACCATTTCATATCAACATCAATTCTATCTCAGCACTTAGATGTGAAAGGGTTCCATGCTCTTGATTTCACAAGATTTGCTCAACTTTAAGAGTAAAATATTTGGGGCATGAACAAGATCGTGCTGAAGCAGAGTGCAATTGTTTTTGAGCTTAGCTGCCCTAAATATTTTGGTGCTCTTTTCAAAAGATTTGGACACTGAGTTAAAGAAAGAGATATTAATGTAGGAAAGGTCTAAATAATCTGAGCTACAGGAGAACAAAATCACCAGGGTGCTTTTTTCTCATAGGTCTACATTCTATTATCTACCAGGGAACAAATGTCAGTAGAAAGAGTCACAACGGAAAGAGTTGATCTTCCCCTTCCTACTATTCTCCCCCTCCCAATCTCTCTTCCATCTTTTCTCTCCACATCCCAACGTCCCTATCTATATCTCTGTGTCTCTTCCAGTTAAGCAGGTTGCCAAGGGAGGAACACACTGATTTTGCCAAAAATCTGAACTGCTGGGAGACTTTTCAAATTAGAGCAACATCTGCATACAATCTGTTTTTGAAGGCTGCAGGTTGCCCATCCCTGCTCCAAAACCACACCTCACAATCCAGCAGACCATTTCATGGAGGCCCAGGAAGGTTCACATCCTTCCTTTTTGTATATAACAGAGACCTCTGTCCTTCTTGAAGTGTTAGAAGAGAATGCAAAGTGCCAAAACATCTCGCAGAAAATTGTTTTTGCAAACATTTCCAACCAGGGATCAACCAAGGAAGTCTCACAGCAATCTCCCAAGAATTGCTCTTTCCACTTTCCCAGTGAAAAGATGCTGCTAATGGTTGAGCATTTCAAAATTGGCCTGGACTTGTTATTTAGTTGAATGCCTGGCATGTATTATGAATATTTGCTCCAGCCAAAGGACATGGATCCAAAGAACACTAAACTCAGTCCCAAAAGAAGGCCCAGTTTGATTTGCCAACAGTGAAATTCAACTGGAACTCTCCCATAATGCCTGGATGGTTGGAAAGAAGTTCACACAGAACATTTGGTTTCTGCTAGTTAAACATGTTCAAAATGTTTGAGTCAAATGTGAGTCAAGATGGAAAGTGTTGTAAAATGGAGTATCTCTATCCATTTTAGCTTTACATGCATACTTTTAACTTAAGTTATGAAACTATTTCATAATTACTAGCCTCTTTTATATATCAAGATGTCTCACTGCTTCTTTCCTCACAATGCTTTGGAAGTCCTGTGTTAATTTTATTCAGCTAATAAAATAAAAGTAAAGTCCTATGCCAGGTTAACATATATGGGAGTAGATTTCGCTGAATATAATGCATATTACTTCTCAGTAGATATATAAAGAATTGAACTATATAGGCTTCCCCAACCAAGTGTTTCTATTTTTTTTAAGTTTCACTATAAAATAAAAAATACAGAAAAAAGTTAGAAAACCAAGAAAAAAGAAAGTGAAAAATGCAAGAGAGAGAAAAATGATGACTTCTGACTTCTTTCAGCACAGCAAAATAAAAATAGCTCAAGCTTTTGTTTTCACAACATTTCAAGTCATTTTTGTAACAAAAACATCAAAACCTAAACTCAAAGTTTTATCTTTTTTAGTCCTGACAAAAAGTTTCCAAATACAAACAAAACTAGGTAAATTTCCTTTAATTAAAAACCAGTTTTGCCATCTCTGCTAATTTCATCATCTTTACCATTCATTTTTTCATTCTGGGAACTAGTATGCCTTTCCATCTTTGTGCTTATAAGATTCTCACCACTGTCAACATATAAAATAACAAAGTCCTTTTTCCCCCAAGTTCTTTGTCCATCAAACCTAAAAGGAAAATATCCAGTGTCAATTTTACATTTATTTGAATGATCTTCTGAATTAAAGTAAAAATCTGGTCCCAGTATTTTTCTTCTTTTTTCTTTGTTTTGTCAGAAGCTCACCAAATATGGTAAAAATACTGTCTTTATGGTTGCATTTCCAACATATATTTAAAACTCCTTTATGCATTTTTGATAATTTCTAACCAGTGTTCCTCAACCTTGCCAACTTTAGGATTCCCAGAAGTCCTCAGCTACTGTCCCAACTGTCCATTGTCCAAAGCAGCGAATCTCAATTCCCAGAATCATCAGCAGAGGCTACGCTGTACAGGGAATATAGAAATGGAAGGCTATCACATTTGATAGGGTCCAGGTTGAAGAAAGTCCATATTCTTCAGAAAAGACATTATGGATTAGATTTCAATTGTTAACTTCTATAAATTGACACAACACACTGTTGTTTGTCATACTTTGTATGCATTTATCAATTTTTCACACAAAGAAGGGTAATGCTTTTATAAATATACTGTATAATCAATCTTTTATTTGAGTGCCAATAATGGAAGGTCCACGTGCAAGGAAGGCTTTTACAGAGTTTTTTAACAGACCTGTCTCAATGGATAGAGGAAAAGCTTCAAAGTAGACACAAATTGGCTTGAGGTCATTTCTCTTCTCATCAGTGCCTATGAGAAAGAATCACACTAGGACAATAGGAGAAAATAAAATTTCAGCTGCTCAGCTGCTCACTAAGGGAGACTTCTGGATGTCTGGCATCCAATTAGAGACACTGTGAGCTGATACCAAACCTTTAATCAAGGCCAGGCCTGCTTGGTTAAGTTGGCAACAGCTTCATATATTCCAGGGGCCAAGTTAGTTCACGTCTAAGCAATAGGCTTTTAAAAATAAGCATAATGCCATTATGCTAAATTGCTAATTTCTGGACTAAGACGGCAAAGTCTGCCTTGACTTTTTAGCATGAACACACTATGCAAGTACATAAACCGTGAACATGTCTGCCAAATTATGAATTTGGATATAGTTTTTACATACCTAAGACAATCCATAGCAAGATTGGCTATTGCAATCTTACTACATATGAAGGACTTCAACCTGAAGCTGGAAGAGAGCAGTGCATGCAGTCTGGCTTAATCTCCCACTCGCCCTAATCTCCAGATATTCAGCCAAGAATCTGGAATGGAGATTTGTTCATGGTTGCTTGAACTTGAGTATAGTTTTTCACACAATCTATTATCTTCATAAATCAGGGTGCTGGATCACATGGAATGTTGTCACTTGTCCTCATGCAAATACATTCAAGTTCAAATAACCTTCAGATTCTCCAGTCATATCTTGTTGGGGAAAGAATAGACTGGGGCCATTTGTACTGCCTCATGCTCTCTCCACTCTTTCCCTATAGATAATTCAGATCATGATAAGGAAATTAAAATAAAACCTTAGACATTTTCAAGTTGATTAAGTATGAGTAAAAAAACAACCCTCAGGATTCATCAGGTAACAACTACAGTATATCACAATCTATTCTCCCAGAGGTTGTATATGAGGGAATAGTTATCTCTTGTTCTGTACACCAGATGCCCAACCAAACCATTACAAATTATTCCTGAGCTTCTAGAAAATGATATTCTGTATTCATGGATTGTATTGGAGTTAAAAAATATACTTCACCCAAAATGCTATCATTCTCAGTGGCTAAAGTAATGGAAATATTGAGCAGAAAAGGAGAACGAAAAGGAAAGTCATCACAAAGATGAAAAAGATGATAACCTTTAGTACTGGTTCATTATATTCCTGGGATTAAATTTACATACTTTATAAAATATAAAATATGCAAGATAATATCATATTAGTAGCTGGCAACAGCTATTGGATTTGTAAGCCACACATGAAACATGATATTTCCTATGTGGTTGTACTCCAAATCTCATCAGCCCCAGCCACCATGGCTCCATATCACATCAGCCCCAGCCACCATGGCCAAATGATTGGCATGATGGGAGGAGTAGCCCAGTTCTGGAGGTTGTAAAGTTATGTCTGCTTACCCTCAATCGTGTACCAATATATCCATATCATTTCACTCATTTGATTACATATTTTGTTTTATTTGAAATTCTGGTTAATTGTTTTAATTTGCATTTGTGTTATATTTATTGCTGAGGCTGACAGTGTTTTGTTTTCCTTTCTAGCCTGAAAAAACTGTAATCCAGGGCCCCCAAGGTCAAAAAGGAGATCCCGTAAGTTCAATTAATGTGTTCCTTTGCTTGAAAATAGAAACATTTCAAAATACAGTAAGGATGGACAGCTCAATCTACCCTGTTTATGCAAGATATATTTGTAACATTCCATTAAAAAGAATATGCATTTTTTTTTAAGGAATTTTTTTTATTCCAGAAAAGGCATGTTTTAATAATATGCTTCAATCCAATATGCTCATTTGTCTGGATTGAAACACATACATGTGTTGTTCTAATATTGGTCCCTGCTTGTATTTTAAAGACACAAAGAAGGCTGAGTTTTATTTTCCCACTTACCAGTCTGTTGAGGAAGTACTGAGGTTTTTCCATACCACACTATCTTTGTCACAGGGCATTTACTTTGACTGCTTATGTGACAGTTTTTCTGATGTGAAATAAGGCAATTGGCATAAAGTGTAGCTGAAGTAGAAGGACTGATAAGGAATGTACCAATTCCAAGGCAACAAGTTAATGACATGCCTCTTTTCTATTCTTCTCTACTCAAGGTATTGTAATCAAGAGTCAGCACTACTCTTGACTTTTCATTGCAGCCAGTACATCTCCACTGCAAAATTGTAACCATCATAGCACAAGTTACCCAGTTTTCTACCTCTTCTAGTAACATAAAGTCTGAATTACCACTACAATGTAAACTGATGCCATTCACCATGAATCCTTTTTTAAAATGATTCCTAAATTGACTTGGGTAGAAGACATTTTTGGACTTCCTTTACGGTCCTAAAGAAGCTGGCTTTTATCGGCCCCAGTTTATTGGTCCCATCGAATTCATTACCTGAGTCAGGCACTGATTCTATTTCTTCACCAGACCCTTTTGGGGAAGAGCTAGATATCAACAGCATTCAGTTGACATTTATTCTAAAGTGCTAAATGCTATGAGATTGAGGCGAAATTTCCTAGCACCACCTGATTTGTTGATCAGCTATGAGTTGCATGACCTCAAGGCTGTTCTGTAGAGAGTAAGAAAGATTATTCTTTACAGAGTAGATGGAAACAGGAAGGCTCCATTGTCTAGGCAAAAGAGGTTAAAGCACTTTTTAAGTCCAGAATGTCCAGGTAATATTAGGAAGTGGCTCAGGAGTGTACCTCCCTAATTTATTGAACTATGAGGAGGAGGAAAAGAAGGAGGAGGTACAGCACAATCATACTTGTAAAATTTATTATTATAACAAATCTCAGTAAAAAGTTTTAGCCATCTTGTGGAATTGAATTCAGTCTACTTAATAGGGCTGATATGTTTCTCCCAGACTAACCTGAACAACATCTTTGGTAGCTGTGGTCCATGGATTCCTTGGGGGCCCACAATGGCATCACAGGGGGTTCCTGAAGGCTTGAAGAAATGTTATGATTTAAATCTTGAGTTAAGTCTTGGGCATCCAAAGTGAAGAAACAGTTGAGAACAACTGCACTATAGCATTGTTATCAAAGTTGCTGAAGGATAATTAACAGGATTGCACTTCTCCGTTATCATTCCCAGTTAAGATTGTCCAAATGACCAAGGCAATTTCAGTACCAAAACCCAACTGAAATATATCTAGAAAATGAGTAGATCTGATTAGTCAGTACATATGAGCTGATATAACAGACAAGGTATTATTATTAAAATGATTGCATCGATCTACTATCAAGGATTTTAGCCCCCTAATTACCTACAATTATATTGTTGGGGGTGTGTGCACACAGGCAAATAAATAGGACTTTGGTTCCTTTTGTTTAGCATTCCATGTGTTACCTAAATAAGAAACCATTTGAATATTTGTGGATGGTATTCATTTCTTTTCCATTTTCCCCTAAAATTATATTTAGGGCCCACCTGGAAGAAATGGATCCCCTGGTATCCCTGGCCTGCCAGGAGACCCTGGTCAACCTGGCCCCCCTGGAATCTGCCAAAATTGCCCAGATGGAAGTGTAAGTAACATTCTCTCCATCGTCTTTTCTTTTGCTAGTGTTTAAATGTTAATATGCAGTGCTTGGCATGCCGTTTATTCAGAAACACAAAGGGGTTTTTTTTAGTTAAAGATGAATTAGATCAATCTCATCCTTAGTAGCTACAAAATTAAATATATGTCCTTGTTCATTGCAATGTGACACTACCAATTAGCTCATGTCTCCTCATCTGACTACTTGCTTGTTTGTTTGTTTTTTGCAATCTGGTAGTTAGCTTCCTCCCCATTTGTCCTACATAGTCACAGGGGCAATCCATGCAGCGGATCCAGTAGATTACATTGGAAGTATCTCCCACCTCAAAACAATATTTACAATGCATCATTTGTCCTCGTATGGTAGCTTTTGGGTGGTGTGCAATGCCCACTTGCCAATCTCAGAAGCTGCATTTGATCTTTTTGATGTATGGCAGGGTGTGCCATGTCTTGTATTTTGTTTCTTTCTTTCTCTTCCCACCATGTTATGCAAGTATCTTGTAACAAATGCTTGTGGGTACCCATTCTGCCTGAATTGTTCATATGAGTACCTGCTTTCCAGTGTTTAGCTTGCTGGGTACTGCAGTGGGTTCTCACCACGCCATTCCATTTTCTTGTCTGTTGACAAGCATGTCTAAAAATGCTAATTGTCAAAGCTGTTTCATTCTCTGTTGTGAACTATATGTCTGAGAAGACAGAGTTCAATATGGTAACTTTAGGCATAAACAACCAATGAATGGGAGAGAAATTAAGGAGTAGCTTACCTCATAAACAGCAGTTCAGTCTGTGTTGTAAAAGGCTTGGGAAGATTTTAAAATATTGAAAGTGATCCCACCTGAATGACCTCACTAATAAATAACAGCAATAGTTCCTATTGCAATTTCAAGCATTCTGTATCTCACCACAATTCTTATATTAAAACTCCATGCTGAAGTTAATATGACTTTTGCTTTCAAGAACATGTCCTATGATGCAAAACCTGACACAAACAGAATTGGAATTTGAAAAAAAAATCTATCAATCCCCATGACTTTCTCTAAACTGGTATCTTGTAGCCCTTTCCAGCCAACCAATTTTTCACATTTCTTCTCATTGTACACTGTATATTCGGGCCTCCTTAAACATTGAAATTATTTTTCTCAGCAAATCTCATTCCTGGAGGAATCTAAGTGGAAGTCTTTGGTCACCCAGGTGCAACAATCTCCAGCTTCCCCAACCATTATGTCTTGTCAGAGTATATTCATGAACTGGAATAGAGCATGGTAACAAGGTCAGCCAATGAATAGGCATAGCAACTAAATCAGCCAATGAGGACAGTTTGGAAACTGATACTAGAAGTAACCTAGACATGGCTCTACATTATGCTCTGCAGCACTGAAGCTACTGTATGTTAAGCTCTGAGTCTGTCTGTTCAAAATGAAACTGCTTTTCTCCTCTGCTGTGTGTCTTGCTTGTCTGCTGAACTAAAGTGAAAGTGATGTCTGTTTCTGAGCTCCTGAGTTGCTGTTCTGCTCTGAACCTGTAACATGTCTGCTTCTGTTTAAGTTTGCTCCATGTTGGAGAAATCTACAACTGGCATTGTAAAATCTAGTTTATGTGTTTATAAAGAAGTTAAATGAAGCCTCAGCCATCTGTGTTTACTTTTCTGGTGCTGAATTTACCTTGCAATATTCTGAACATGTCTAATGGTGACAATGCTTTGGTTCAGCAATAACTGGAATTATTTCTCACAGATTTTCCACCCATTGCTCTGTCACTTCTGTAACTTTCCAATCTGTTGGGATGTAAGGTGCTGGGGCTTATGTTCCCTAATATAAATCCTTAAAATAATTGGGGTTTGATTTATCTGCCAGTGCATGAAGGTGTGGCCTACGATTCCAAGCTGAGGGGATATCTGATTAAGGGATGGGTGTGTATGTATATAAAAATGTTCCCAGTGTATCAATTGCTGACCTGTTCATTTATAACAACTACTTCTTTGTTCAATTTGTTTTCTACTGCAGATCTTTTCTTCCCAGTATGGCTATGATGTGAAGGCTGGACCAGAACCAGGTGTTATAACTGTAAGATAGTAGCATGACCTTTATGCTGCTTAAATCATTTTTCAAAAAATTGTGTTTTTTTTCCTTTTCTTGCACAGGTTATCTAGCAAACAAATATTGATTTATGATTGCCTAAAACAAAACTGGATTAAAGCGGCATTCTCCCTCAGAGTTCTGATTAGAGACACTCCTTGAAACCTCTTATCAAACCAAAGATTTCCTTGGTGTTTCTGCCTCAATTTTTTTTCTTTCTATATTTTACAGCACCCCCTCAGCTGTTTTCATCACCTGCTTCTTTGTTCCCATGTGTTTCCTGCAATATTTGCTCTTCCAATTCTTTTTGTCTAGATCTTTCTCCTCATTTTTCTCCCCTGCAACAATTTTCCAGGCTATTAATTGCACAGTATTTGCTATTTCCAGAATGCAGATATCAGTGGGTAATAAATCAACTTGCTAATTGTTTAGCATTCTTTTCACATAGGAAAAGAATCTTTGACTTTTTTAAATTTGCAGTCTCTCTTAATAAATATACTTGGATCAATCATTCCACATGATGTTCCAAAATAACCTGGTTGCAAACACCAAATTAAATAATGCAATTTTGGATTTAAAAAAAATCAATTAACTTGGGATGGTGCTGCCTCTTATATGTTAGTCAATCTAGGCATATGCTTTTAGATGGATTGGGATATTGTAAAAGGTAAAGAGAAGGATTGTGTGAAGGTGTTTTGATTTTTAGAAAAACCACACAACTCATCCTCAGATAAATGCCTAAAAAGTAGAGAGACAATAAGTTTATATTAATGGGCATGGCGGCATCTTGTAATCAGCAGCTTGAGTAAGCTGCTGAGTTTTTCTACAAAAATAAAAAGCAGCATATAAATTCTGTTCACAAACAAAAATTAAAGAAAGCAAATATTTTAAAAATGTGTGTGTATGGATATGTGAATGTGTGATATCTGCATAATCTGTGAAAAGGGCAACTGACCTCACACTGGGCTATTAAAAGTGCTCTCAACAGACTTTCCTGAATGTCTACTTCTCTCCTATGTTGTCC
Organism: Naja naja; assembly: GCA_009733165.1. NCBI lineage: Eukaryota > Metazoa > Chordata > Lepidosauria > Squamata > Elapidae > Naja > Naja naja. Next base: position 198,508,811 of record CM019148.1, on the reverse strand, counting down.
ATTTGCTACTGTGTTATGAATCATGAAATTCATTTGTCTTCTGTTCCTCACAGCATTTTTCTACTTTCAGCCCATCAATCCATCAATCCATCCATCATAATTCATTCATCTGTTTTCAGTTGCTCACCATTTTTTTCCTTCTTGCAGCTTGTGTTGTTTGTAGTCTACCGCTGGCTTCTGCATCTGAGATGTATAAACCAGAAATGCCTTCTTCTTTCATGTCTTTGGTTGCTAAAGCACCTAAGAGGTCCTGGTTTTTCATGGAAGTGGGTTTGGGGAATGTATGTCCAGAAGGACCACAGCAACTAGATGCCTTCCAGATATGTTGGACTGCAACTGTTGTAATTTTCAGATGGCAGTGAAGTTTTTGAATTTGATATTAATATCACTGCAGAGCATCTAGCAGAGGAAAACATCTATGGTCATATCATACCAGTGGGATTGTGTTTAAAAAGAAAAAAATAAATTTCCCAATATTGATCCCTGTTTATATTTTCTATAGCATTTTTTAATGGATCCAAGAATGTGTGACTGCAATCAAAGTCCTTTCCCTGCATTTCCCCCTTTATAAATCACTTCCATTGGGATTAATGGAGTTGTTTGCAAAACCTCCAACTATTGGAGTTGTTGGGCATATAGGGTTCTGGATGGGTATGTGTGTATGAAGCCCTGCATATCAGAGGTCTCAAATCTTGGCAACTTTGTGGACTTCAACTCCTACAATTCCTCAGCCAGCTATCTGGCTGAAGAATTCTGGGAGTGGAAGTTCACAAGTCTTATAGTTGCCAAAGTTAAAGACCCCTGCCATAGATGGTTCAATAGAGTTACATCAAAAATTCTAGGACAAGCAATGACTTTTAATATTTCATTGCTTACCAAGATACAATTGCATAATTCCTGCTTAACAAGAAGAGATGGTAGCCCTAATCATCTAATGAGCCTTAATGAGTTATAAAGCCATCTAACAAAATGAAGTCAACCCATTGTTTTCTCTTCACCATAGCAATTCTCTGGAAGAAATATTTATTTGCCTGTACATCTCTTCTGTCACTGATTTCTTTATTTATTATTAATTAAACTGTAATTCATAGAAACTATTTCCAGCTCTCAAAAACACATATTATTCGTACTTTAATTTTTCAAGCCAACAGCTTTTAAACTTTTTTCCCCCTGTAGCAATTATAAATAATGAATTGTCTGTTAGTAGACTACTTAAAGTACATAAGCATTTGGTGACAAGATGTAGGTTTAGGGCTAAATATCATGTATCTGGCCTACACATCCCAATTTCGATTAAGATTGTATGTTTTCAATAAAGGTGAAGAGAGTTGGATATTTATTTAATGAACAAGAGTGAATATCCTACAATCTTATTCAGCAAATCCATGCAACATCCTCACAGAGAAATTGGATATGCATTTTTAAAACAAGATCCAGGGAAATAATATGTAGAGGAAACAAAATGGCCATGTTACTGCCATTTGGAGAAAGAGAAGGAAAGAGATGTCAAATAACTGATGTACCTTTTTGCTACTGCTCAAGGTTCATAGCCTTATATCTTCCCCAAATTTTCCCATGAGACAAGTACAGTCCCCAGGTGAGGAACTGGTAACTCTAATCAGGTCAACCAGGGATGTGGTACCTATGTCTCACTTCCCAGAATCCATAATTAATCATAGCCAGTACACAAATGAACTTGGCTTACCAAACAGAACCTTCTATCTCATCCTAATGACTGGTACTGCCTTGTTCATTGCTTTGTGTGCAATGAGTTATTTTTGCCTAATACCAGCCTAGGAAGTAAAACTAATTGAAGCTGAACTGAAATGCTGATTTAATACTAGAGTGGTTCAAGTTAAAATCATTTCCACTTTTCATATAACTAGCTTTTGTTACAGTATACACACTGCCCTTTGTACTCTATTTTGATACAGAATTAAAAATTCATTTTATCTGCAATTCACTGCATTATTTTTCAATCTTTCCCATAGGGTGGTGGCTATCCTGGCCCACCTGGTCCTAGCGGCCCTCCTGGTCCCGTTGGTCAGCCAGGTTCACCTGTAAGTATTCGTCATTTCTTTTCTTGCTTCCAGTCCAGTTATATTTTATACCATTGGTTAATTGTGCTAACCATGTCACTAATAAAGGCAAGAATGTGCATTAAACTCTAAGGAACATAGTCTGAGCACAGCAAAGAACCATAAATTCTGTGGCCTTCTGCTGTTTAATAGGGCTGCTAAAGATATTTGGAACCAATACATTTTCTTAAAGGCTGTCTAGTACAGGGGTCACCAACCTTTTGGACCTCAGGGACCACCAAGGTCATAATTTTAAATCCCGCAGACCAGGGACCCTGGGAAAATCCCAAGAAATGTCTGCAGGAAAATTCCCCACCCCATTTTCCTACCGATCAATCATTCTTTATTTGGGATTGCAGGATACCATCTCCAGTTCCGTTTTCAGGGGGAGAGAGAAAGAGAGACTTTTGGTTTCATGCAAGAAAAGCAGCAGAAGCAGCATAAATTTTTCTTTCTTTCTTTCTTCCCCAAACTCCGCCAGAAATGAGTCTTAGAGCAGGATGTCTTGCAGAGTCCCAAAGACTCATTTCTGGCAGAGTTGATTTATTTATTTTATTTATTTATGACATTTATATCGCGCCCTATCTCCCTGAGGACTCAGGGTGGCTTACAATACTAAAAACCACAGAATACAAATATTAAAAGATGAATTAAACCCAAAAATCTCATAAATCAATAAAGTTTAAAATTTAACAAATTTAAAAATCACTAAAAAGACCGTCCCCCCTCCCCATCAGTCCTGGTAGGCTAGTTGGAACAGCCAAGTTTTTAGGCCACAGCGGAAAGATCGGAGGTCAGGGGCCACCCGGAGCTCCAGGGGCAGCTGGTTCCAAAGGGTGGGTGCCACCACAGAGAAGGCCCTACCCCTGGGGGCCACCAGCCTACATTGCCTAGCTGACGGCACCCTGAGGAGGCCCTGCCAGTGGGAGTGCACAGGGCATCAGGAAGCCATTATTGGCAGCAGGGTCTCCTGCAAATATCCTGGTCCAATGCCATGAAGGGCTTTATAGGTCAGCAGCAGCACCTTGAATCTCACCTGGAGGGCAACCGGTAACCAGTGCAGCTCACACAGGAAGGGTGCAACATGGGAGTATCGGGATCCTCCCATCACAACCCACGCCGCTGCATTCTGGACCAGTTGAAGTCTCCGGGTGGTCCTCAAGGGCAGCCCCATGTAGAGACAGTTTCAGTAATCCAGATGAGAGATGATGAGTGCATGAGTGACCGTACATAGGGCATCTCGGTCCAGGAAGGGTCGCAACTGGCACACCAGGCGAACCTGGGCAAATGCCCCCCTGGCCACAGCCCCCACCTGCTCCTCTAAACTAAGCCATGCATCCGGGAGGACACTCAAGTTGCGAGCCCTATCTATGGGAGGCAACACCTCTCCCTCCATAGCTAATGATGGAATGTCCTGGCTAACTCGAGATGCTGGTACATAGAGCAATTCGATCTTAGTCAGGTTGAGCCGGAGTCTGTTCCTCCCCATCCAGATCCGCACCACTTCCAGGTACCTGGACACCACTTTGAAGGTGTCACTGGTTAGGGGTGGAGATGAAAAGCTGGGTATCATTAGCGTACTGATGATATCTCACCCCAAAACCACGGATGATCTCACCAGCGGCTTCATGTAGATGTTGAACAGGAGGGACGAGAGAACCGACCCCTGAGGCACCCCACAGAGAAGGGGCCTTGGGGCAAACCTCTGCTCCCCTGCCAACACTACCTGTGTACGACCCAAGCGGTAGGAGAACCACCATAAAACGGTGCCCCCCACCCCTAGCCCCTCGAGGCATCGCAGTAAGATACCATGGTCGATGGTATCAAAAGCCGCTGAGAGATCTAACAGAACCAGGACAGAGGAATGTCCTCTGTCCCGTGCCCTCCAGAGATCATCCACCAGTGCGACCAATGCCGTTTCCGTGCTGTACCCAGGCCTGAAACCCAATTGGTATGGGTCTAGATAGTCGGATTCCTCCAGAAACACCGGGAGCTGTCGGGCCACCACACTCTCAACAACCTTCACAACAAAGCGAAGGTTGGAGACTGGACGAAAGTTATTTAAATCAGCTGGGTCCAAGACAGGCTTCTTGAGGAGCGGCCTCACCACCGCCTCCTTCAAGGCAGAAGGAAAGGAACCCTCACTCAAAGAAGCATTTATAACTGCCTGGAGCCAGCCTCGTGTAACCTCCTGGGCGGCATACACCAGCCAGGAGGGGCACGGGTCCAACAAACACATGGCAGCACTCAGCCTCCCCATGATTCTGTCCACGTCATTTGGAGTAGAATTCAGGTGTGGGGAGGGGGGCTGCCTTTGAATCAGTCTGGACTTCTAGCCTGAGCAAGTTTTCTTGACAAGATTTCAGAAGTGGCTTGCCATTGCCTACTTCCTAGGCCTAAGAGAAAGTGAGTGGCCCAAGGCCACCCAGCTGGCTTTTTTGTGTCTAAGGGAGGGCTATAAATCACACTCTTCTGGTTTCTAGCCTGTTGCTACATCAAACTGGCTCTCATCATATTCAATTCATATATAATAAGAAGCAATTCTAATGCAGCCCACAGGACACGGATATCGGGTAAGGCTGATTGCGAAGTTGTGACTACTATCTTGAGTTTTACCTCCATTACCCTGTGGGTACTCCAGGGGTGGGATTCTACTGGTTCTGTCCGCCTCTACAGAACTGGTAGCTCTGAAGAACAGACACAGAACCACTGTTTTGGCCCACGCGCCCACCTGGGCTCTTACCTGTCCTTTATTTCCTGCTTTTTCAACCACAGCTGCTTTGTGCGGCACAGCTGCAGTTGAAAAAGCAGGAAAAAAGGGCTTTTCCAACCACTGCATACCCGCATGCAGTGCTGCTCAGCTGTCCAGGCAGCTCAGCAGGTCGTAAATTGCACTCGCGTGACTCGTGCGACTCGTGCATGCATGCGCAATGCAGAGCAACAGAACCAGTAGTTATACCAGTTGGATCCCATCCCTGGGGTACTCCCTTCCATAAGAGGAGGAAGGAGGACAAAAGAAACATAGAAAACCAACATTCATTTATATAGTGCTTTGTACAAAAAAAGGCAATTACTTACAAGACACATTAAATTATTATGTGCACAAATGAAATAGAACGGATTCATCTGGTCCAATTCCCTGTAGTTCCTAAGGATCTGGTTATTCAGATAGTGGATATTTGTTCCATCTGATTGTGGATATGGTAAACAGTGCTCTAATGAAAGCAATTTATCTTTTCTTCATTAGGGACCTCATGGATACCAAGGTTCACCTGGTGAACCTGGGCAAGCTGGAGCTCCTGTAAGTATCAATATTCATTTCTGTAGATGTCATACTATACAGTATATCATATTGTAAGATAGGCTTGTTTGTGTGTACATGTGTTAGTTATCCAGTTGGAAAAGTAGTTTGCTTCATGAGTAAATGAAATCATATGCCTCTTGGACTATTGTGTCGTTTAGAGGTTGTGGACCCACAGCTATACACAACTGTGTTTTAAAAGCTGCAATTGTGTGTGTTTACCAAGGAACTTTCTAACAACATGCAAGAGCTTTTTAGAGCTATGATTTTAAAGGCAATTCCAGACTGGGAGCAGACATGGTCTACAATGGTTTGGACCTAAATGTGATAGGGCAAAATTCTGTAAACTCCATCATTCCAGGAAAGAATGGGATGAATATCTAGTTCCATCCTCTCTACAGTCCTGTTTCTGAAAATATGCCTTGGTAGAGTGGAGAGTTTTCCAAAAGTCTGTGATGCTGAATACAACTGGAGGAAGGATGATTTGGTGAAAATCTGTTTTTCCATAAGTGGAACATTCTGCTGGACATCAACTTTTTGTTTGGAGCAGATCAGATTAGGAATAAACCAAGTTATTACCTTTTTAAAGAAAGTATAACATATATGCTTTTAAATAAATGACCCCATAAGGAAAGAAATCATTATGTAACCAATATTGTGCTATTCTATACTTAATTAAATGGAACTGTAATCAGACAAGGATTAGGATAACAGTAATTTTTACTCCTACTCACCATTTCTCAAGAAAGAAGTGAAGATGTCTACATGAACACACTGTGGTCTGTTCCACAATTTCATTCGCCAAATCCTCAAAAACAGTTTGGAGAGAAACTGTAATCACTTTTTAGATTGGAGGGAGTGAAGCAGGTAGAAGTATACAAAGATCATATCCTTGAAATACCAAAGTCTGTTATGTCGCATAATTATAAAAATATTTAGCATGCTTGTAAAATCTCATATATATTTTGGCATTGTTGAAAGAGAAAGTGATGTATAAAATCAGCAACTCAATCACTTTGCAGTGGCCTAGCAACACACAAAATGTACTTCCCTCAGAACTGAATTACTCTGTGGGAAATTTGATTTGTCACCAAATCAAAGTCAATTTGGGGAAGGAGGATATGCCTTCAAATCCGTATTTGCCATTGTCTTCTTCCTAGGGCTGACAGACAATGACTGAGCTTAGATCACCCAGCTGGTTTTATGCATAAGGAGAGATTACAACTCACAGTCACCTGGTTTCTCTGAGAGTTAGTTTGGTGCTTTAACCACTACACCAAGCTAGCTCTTGTATTTTGTATCAAAAGAACCACACAAAAAGGAAAGCATCTGTTTACCTTTGGCTTTTATTTAACTTTATTTTACTTTCCAGGGTGCTCCTGGCCCCCCAGGAATAATAGGACCCCCTGGACCTTCAGGAAAAGATGTAAGTTTTTGATTATCAATATATGAATAAAGATAAATAGATTTTTTGACATGTCGCTCTACAGACACATATAGTATGAATGGTATAGTTGCAGTTATTCAAGACCCTTTCTTCTGACTTTAATCCTTTTTGGGGGACCACAGCACACTTCAACATAGAAGGTTGCCTAATACTTAAAAGCAGATTTAGAGAGGGGGAAAGGAAAGGAAAAGGTATTGCTTGAAGAGGAAAGAGTAATAAAGCCACACATTTTTTTTTTAAAAAGCATTCTACTCACAAGCTGGCTCCAAATAATTCTGATTTTCCACAGATATTGGCATCTTCATTTTGATCAATATTTCAACCCAACTGACAAAAGCTCTTTTATGTATTTACAGTACAGTGAGGCAGCATTTTAGATTTTTAATGTTTTTTTCAGAAAGAATGTTTTTTTTAAGTTGTTCTAAATTATTATACTGTAAATTGTTTGAATTGTTTGTATCCTAGCCTTTAGACAGTTTCTTCCCTGAAAACCAGGTTAAAGATTTAATGATTAGATTTAGTTGAAGACATAACTAAAGAGATAAGGCCTATTGATTAATAAGCCCCTGCAGTGCTTATTAACTAAGGTAGCCTAATATTTCTGCATATTTTTGCTCTTCACAATAGGAAGGGATCTATTTATTCATGAAGTCCCTAGATCTAGAAGAGGCTTCTGTTGACTGAAGAAGTGATTTTTGAGCAATTTTCCTCAGAATTCCTTATTTAGATCATATCATATCATTCTATGGGGATAGAGAAAAATGCAAAAAAGAACATTCCACTAATTCTGTAGAATTGTTTTGTGAATAGAATCCTACATGCATTGCAATGAAACCAAACCAATTAAATCAATATCATCTCATTAGGAAATAGAGAATACTAGTTGAGCAAATGCCCTACATATAGATAGATATTTCTGGTTAATTTTTCTGCGGTCTTCCATCTGCGAAATGTATTTTGTTTGCTTTCACTACTCATATATAAACTCATAGCAATCTAGAAGACTTCCCATTCCATCATCCATAAAACTGCTAGATGATGTAATGATCAAATTTCTGACTGAAAATAGTTCAGGATATAAACATATAAATAACCACTTGTAAATTCTTTCAGTATCAGTCAAAATACCTGCCAGATTGCCTATGCACTGAAAGAAAACAAGAAATATTTTGTCTGGAGGTCTACTGAAGATACTTTGGCTGTGGGGAGGAAATATTCCAGTTCCAGGAAATATTCCAGGAAATATTCTAGTTCTTCTCAGATTGACTATAGAATATGTGTGTTGGTGTCTAGGTGTAGTAATTGTATATTGTGTCTTCAGGGAGAACCTGGAAGACCTGGAAGACCTGGAGAACGTGGATTTCCTGGCCTTCCTGTAAGTAAACATGCTTTTTTTCCTTTTAGGATATGTTGGAAACTAACCCTAAAAGGTGCTAAGCCTGTTGAAAAACTCCAATGAAAAACTCCACCCCCATTTCAATCACTTGTGTGGTGTAATTACGCCATTGTCTTACTGCATTCTTCAGTCCCCACCATTATCAAACTAAGTCCTATTTTGTAGGAAGAAGTCATGACACCCTACTATTTCATAACACAGCGTTAATGGAAAATGGCATGTTTTAGCATTCATCTCCACCCAGGCATAGTCCTCCCCAATTAAGAAATGCACAAATAAGTATAAAAAATGCCTTCCCATCTGTGTGATCTGACAGTGAGGTTACAAATAAGAGATTTTGTTTTGTTGAATTTCCTCAGCCATTTCCAGGTCTCCTATTTTCTCGCTTCACTTATAAGATTTATGTTTGTTTATCAATGATATTGATTGCTATTGCTATGTGGCTATGAGAAAGTTGTAGGCTTTATTCCCAGTTGTAAAAATAACCATGCTGTTATAGTCTTTCTGCGCCTACAGCTTTCTTCTTCACTCCTATAGCTTCCCTGCCATTTCATCAGGTAGAAAGTGAAAACCTAACTGAGGGTGCCACAGCAATAACATCTGAAAGTTATAAACCAAAAGCAATCAATCAAATTAAATATTACTGACAGCAAATGAAGCAGAGGACAAATAACATGAAATTACATCCTATGGCAACTTCTTATCAAAGAACAAAATCATAGAAAATGTAGCAACATCCATGTTTTGCGAAAAGAGCAGTTTCTTTCTGCAATCAAAGCTGAGGAATATTGTTTTTAGATCGATTGAAACAGAAAGTCATGGTATGCCATCTAATTACATGAACACCTTGTAATTGAATATTCAGAAGTAATCCATTCCAAGGGTCAGGTTTTTTAAAAATAATTGATGTATTTTTTGTATTCTGAAGAATTCCTCCTTTTGGCTTTCTCTGGTTTGATAATTCCTCAGGTATTCCATTAGCCATGCTCAAACTCTTAGCCTGTTTATCATTTCCTGATCATCATAACCTTCCAATGCAATTCTTCTCATCTTATTGTGCTCTCTCTCTCTAATTTAGGGCCACAAAGGACCTAGTGGAATGCCAGGAATGCCTGGAATGAAAGGTCACAGGGTAAGTGCTCAACCTCAAATATTCTATAATAAAAAATTGGGGGATGATATCAACACAGCTAGCTCTGCTTCAGGCTTCCTCAACTTAATGTTCTCCAGTTAATTTTAATTAAAGCAATTTCTATAGAATTCTGGTGGGCTTTAACAGAGTTGAGATACAGCTCATCAGGATGGCACCATGTTGGAGAAAACTATAATAGCAGCCATTACAGTAGCAGATAGCATGTTACAGTCAGAAACTTTTCTAAAGGAATTGCTGAAGCAAATGCAATGAACTATAGCTGAGTGGGTTGGGGGAACATGAAGCAATGTAGATAGAAAAATTAGGGGTCATCCTCACTTTACAAGTTTTAGATACTGCTTGGGAGACATATCAACATTCCAGGTGTTCAGTATTTTGATTTAGGAAATGTCCTATGTGTCATTCATATATTATTTTTTTCTTTTTTTTTGCACAAAGGGTTTTGATGGAAAAGATGGTAGCAAAGGTGATACAGGTGCTCCTGGTCTAAAGGTACCATTTACATTTATTACTTGTGCAGAAGAAGACAGGTTTAGTCAAATAAAATTCTTCTTTAGAAGATATTAAACAGTGGCAGTCTCTTGGGCTTCTCAGAATATTTACCTGTTGGTCACATCCAGACTGAATTGAATATGCCTCTTTTTCCTGGTAATGGCTCTCCCATTATGTTCATGCCTCACTTGTAATCCCCACTTTCCTTTCTTTCTGTTTCTCAGACAAGAGGGAAAAGGTTGTTGGCATGGACATGTGAATTGGAGGCGGGGGGGCAGAAAGGGGGGTTACTACCTCTGAGGTCAAACCTTTTCTTCCAGTGTGAGATACCTAAATATGATTTACCCAATTGCCCCTGAAATATCAGGATTATACTCTGAGTTCAGTTCACAAAATTTATAAATATATGACTTTATTTACATTTTATTTTGCTCATTTATATTCTCTGATAGTCAATTTTCTGAAGGCTTCCTTATACCCATCTGTGAACAGTGAGAAGAAAGTAGTTAGAGATAAGAATTGGGATTCCCCCCCCGCCCCCCTTCTCAAAGTAAAGTAACTATGTTCCATCCCAAAAAGTTGATTATAAAAGAGATCAATGAAGTATTTCTTCACTTAAAACATATTTAAGAAGATGATGGACAACTCTGAAAACAAGACTAATTAAACTGATCCATTAGGGTTGCTGATCAGAATGGCCATATACCACCTCTAATCATAGTTTCACTCTGCTTTTGGCTGCTAGTTGTTGGAAATCTTATGTTCTTATTAAATTGAGTTTGATAGAGAAGTACATTTACCACTGCATATTTATTTTATTTATTTATGAGATTTATATGCCGCCCTATCTCCCTAAGGACTCAGGGCGGCTTACAATACTAAAAATGACACAATATAAATATTAAAAAGTAATTAAATCAGAAATCTCATAAATTAACTAAATTTAAAACATTGAGCTGTCCTAAAAAAAATCCTGTACATACCAGTTTTTTCTTCTCATGAGGTTACTCTATGGACAGATGCAGTAACATCATCCACATCATTTGTTGAAGCAAAATAGGTTATCTTCAATTATTTTGTCTCTTCACTGCCCATCACATTATTTCCAAAAAGGTCACTCTGTTAGGAAATTGGTAGTTTGCTTGTTTATTCATTTCTAAAGTTTGCATGCCACATTTTCATTGATAAAAATTATCTCCGTAAGGAGAATTATACAGTATGTATAGTTTCAGCTGGTGCAAACTGACCCTTCTTTTTTGTACTGAACTGGTCTGATGCAGAAAGAGATTCAAATATGGAAATTTGCTTTAGAGTGCTTAGGTTCTTGCTTGATTGGGAATAGGAATGGGAATATTCATTATTGGCCAAATGTGATTAGACACACAAAGAATTTGTCTCCGGTGCATAAGCTCTCAATGTACACACAAATAACAAAGTGGTAAGTCATAGATCATAAATCATAAGATACAAATAACAAGTGATAAATCATAAAATACCAATAAGGGAAGGTAGTAGGAATGATGAGAATATGAGAAAGATGGAATTGGGACAATAATGTAAAGTGGTTTGCTCAAATGTGGAATAATAAAGATGATATACTGACCAATATTCCCTTTATCACATAGGGTGAAAATGGCCTTCCTGGAGAAAATGGATCCCCAGGACCAATGGTAATTTTCTGAACAATATTGTAGAAAGTATGTGGGAGAAAACAGCAATAGAAACAATAGAATTGTCATAAATCTGTAAACCTTTTACACATCCACATGGAGAGTAATCTATGTAGTAAGTAATAAGGAGACAGGTTTACATTTCTATTCTGATTGGAGAAGTACATGAGGTTTATCACATATTTAGTTGCAATTAAGCTTAGCAATAATAAAAGTATGGCTGAGCTGGGTTTCAAATAATTTTTGTAGGATACTCATTGGTGGTGCCAACCCTGGGGATAAGATCATAGACACCTGAGGCAATTATATGTATTTGCCTAATTCACATATAATGCCGGAATTGCAATGTGAAGCCTGAAGCAGGTCCCCTCTTACTTTATTGTACTTTCTGGTTTTAAATTAATCCTCCTTGCCTAAATCACTTCTGATCTGAGGAAGTATAACAAGAACTGTTTAAAAATAAGAGAAAGGGAAAAAAATCATGTTACATATCAAGCATCCCTGATTTCCTCAAATGCCTAATTTGAACCATGGTTGATCCAAATCTTATGATTCATCTGTAATATTTTCTTTAATGAAGGTTTTACAGCTGTTCTTTCAGTGATGAATGTTTTGGGTTGCCCTGCGTTCTCTAAAAGTCTTGTATGTTTCTCAGGGACCCAGAGGTCTGCCTGGTGAAAGAGGACGAGCTGGGCTTCCAGGAACTGCAGTAAGTAGTTGGGTGAAAGTTTAGTATAAACTCTTATTATCATTGCCAAGTTTGATTCTCTGGTATATAATTATAGACTCTAAGAATTCTGGAAAGGACAAGATAATGGAAGTCAAATTTGTTGTATTACCTTTGGTTTCTGTGAGTTGCTCTGGCAAAATCAGTCTTTTTGGAGACATTTTACAACTAACTTCAAGGGCACAACTTTGCCATTTCTGATGCTATAGTTTTCTAGTAGTGTGTTGTCCATATTTATAATGTGGTGTATAAAAGCTGGAAAATTTTGTTTGCTATTTTTGGCTCTTATGTGTTCCTCTTTTGCCCCATCTTTGGCTTGCCTGCTCCAGTTCAAAAAAGACTATTGGAATATGATCCCAGTTGAGGCAATTTAGTGATAAGACATGGAATCCTTTTCACAGAACAATTCTTTTTATTTAAAAAATGCAAATAGATAATGAATATATAATTAGATAACATCCCATATACTGTATATCTTATTATGTACATTTAAGATGTTAGGGTTCCTTATTTAATTATTAAAGAACTGTAATACTTATAAATTAATGAGTTCAGAGCAGTTATGAAAGGTTATAGATCATTCATTATTGTAAGCTTTGTGATATTGTTTAGTTATTTTTGAAACTCCACAAGCAACATTCATTTGTTTCTAATCAATTCCTTTGTATTTTCAGGGTGGTCGTGGTAACGATGGTAGTCCTGGAGCAGCAGGCCAACCTGTAAGTATATCTCTTCTTTCTTTCCCAGGTATCTCCCATCCCTTTTCTGATTTTCCATATTGAAATTCTTAGCTAAAGTACAAATTATGGTCCTTGAATCCCCCAAATCCCACCTGAAACTTTATACTTGTTATATTTTATACCACAACAAGCCATGGTGAATTAGACTGAGAAAGAGTGACTGTCCCAAAGTTACCCAGCTGGCTTGCATGTCTAAGGTGGAATTAGAACTCACAGTCTTTTGATTTCTAACCTGGCACATTAATTGGGTTTCAAATAATATTTAAAATAAAATAATATTTTCAAATATTACTTCTCCCACCTTTTCCCTTTAAAAAATCAAGGTTGCAAACTCTTGAGACCTGGACAATAGATAAATTTATATAATAGATAATGTACACTTAAATTTGCAAATAACGCAGAGAAAATGAAAATCCAGTATTTTTGGGAAAAAAAGAACCCTATAATAAATTAGCAGATAATTAGATTTGGATGGAGGTTCAAGAACTTTATTATTGGTCACCTTATCTTGGAGGCTCCACAAGTCACCCTAAGAACAAAAAGTCATATAACTAGAGTTACATTTCCCCCACACAGGCCCCATGTATTATAGATGTCTGTTTTACAACACAATTTTACACTGGTTGGCTCAATTACAAGAGCCTTTTTTCCCCTCATTTGAATATGATGTAATACCAAGCAACATTTGTTTTCTTTAAAGAAATTGTTGATAATTTTCCTCAAATAATCATATCTCTATTCTATTTTCTTCAGGGTCCACCAGGCCCTCCTGGACCTTCAGGATTTCCTGGTACTCCAGGTTTTAAGGTATTTACTACTGCATATATAAAAAGAGAAATTGAATTAACACTCTAAAAAAAGATGTTTCATATATTGACCTATCATCATAATCTTTCATGACCCCATAATCCCTTGCGGTATGGAGTCTGGGCAACCGAATGGAGCTAGAAGAGTGTTAATGGCCGAATGCCATCCTGTCACCAATACGGAGTTTTGTTCAGCAGATATATTCTCACTGTGCCCAGAGAGAGAAATATCTGCCTCTACCAAGGATCAAAATCACAGCCTCCTGGTTGTGAGGCAAGAGCTCCACTTCTAGGCCACCGCACCTCTCCTTTCATATATTAGCCTATGTTTGGTATATATTCCTTTGAAGGAGGGAAGCCACTGTTACTGTGGAATATTGATGGGCACTACTGATGCTGATATGCCCTTAATTCTTTCTACCCTCAACTATTCTATCCTCTGCTAGATACCATTCTATGTTCAGTGCACTAGCAAGAATATTTGAGGTTTCATTGCAATAATGCTTCTTTCCAGAGAATATTCATTAGCACATTGCCAAAACTTTCAAACTACAAGGGATAGTCCACTACCACCACCCCAATAAAAGTTGTCCAGCTGCCACGTATTGTTGATTTGATTGGTCTAACTTTCTCTCATTTCACAGGGTGAAACAGGTCCTGCTGGTCCCGCAGGCTCTAGTGGACCTCCTGGGCCAAAAGGAGATGCTGGCCCTCCAGGCCAACCTGGGGGTTCTGGCCCTCCTGTAAGTATATGTTCTTTATAAAATGATGTGTCAAGTCTAGGCATTTGTTACCTCCCGGCTTGACTACTGCAATGCTCTCTATTTAGGACTGCCCTTGCATACCATCCGGAGGCTTCAGCTGGTGCAGAATGCGGCTGCGCAGGTTGTGATGGGAGCTTCCCGGTACTCCCATGTTACCCCCCTCCTGCGTGAGCTGCATTGGCTACTGGTTGCCCTCCGGATGAGATTCAAGGTCCTAGTATTAACATTCAAAGTCCTACGAGACATGGGTCCGGGTTACTTACGGGAGTGTCTACTGCCGGCATCGAATACCAACCGCCCTGTACGAACGCACAGGCAGGGACTTCTCGGGGTGCTGTCTGCAACCCAGTGTTGGTTGGCAGTATCCCGGGGAAGGGCCTACTCTGTAGCGGCTCCCGCTCTCTGGAACCAACTACCTCTGGGGCTCCGCCTGGCCCCTGATCTCTGCACCTTCCGTCATGACCTAAAAACCTGGCTGTTTGAACAGGCTGGGCTGTGCTGACTCCTTGGGGGAAGGGTTTTTTATTCATTATGGGATTTTTAGTTTAATTCGGCTTGCAGTAATTTAATTCTATTTTAGTTAATTTAACTTATTGTATTGTTTTTATCTGTGAGCCGCCCCGAGTCCTTTCGGAGAGGGGGCAGCATTCAAGTCAAATAAATAAATAAATAAATAAATAAATAAATAAATAAATAAATAAATAAATATTTTAGATTTTAGTAAAGTGTATTTTAGTAAGATCATAGTATTTCAAAAAAATACATAACCTAATAAAAGCTATTATCTTTTGTCCATAGGGTCCTGGAGGACGTGATGGAAATGCTGGTGCCAAAGGCCTTCCAGTAAGTGTCCCAGGCAGAGTGGTATATGCCACTGCATTTTCCTAAGCAATATGCATGTTAACTCAAATCATTCCACGGTACGTTTCCTGAGCACATGTTGGTTTTATCCAGGGTGTTGCTGGAATTCCTGGTGCTCCTGGTCTAAGTGGAGCTCGTGGTCCTCCTGGTCCTTCTGGGACTAATGGAATCCCTGGACAAAGAGGTCCATCTGTAAGTCATCAGCATGCTATTTTTTTATGTCATGATTACATGAAAAATGAATTCAGATACACAAAATGTGCCATATCGTAGAAATCTGTACAATGTCTCTTGACAGAAGGATATGATTTGGGTAGAGGGAAATAATTCCTGGGTTTCAGGTCCCCCCCCCATTTTTTCGATATGTGGAGATTGTCAACATTTTTCTTCCTGTTGTGTAATTTTGATAATCTAAAACATGGGAGGGCCAGAAGGTCCAAATATTAACAGTAAGAAAATATTTTAAGACAATTACATGCCGAGTAAGAATTTATAACATTTACAGATAATCTCGGAGAGGAGGGGCAATATACATGTCTCCTCATTTATATATTGAGGCAATAAACATGTAAGTGTAGATCAGATATGATTCTGAAATGCCTCAATTTTAAAAAGTTGACTTGGATCCAGAGATAATGTCAGGTAACATGCACACTTGTATATCTGCCTCCCTGTAACATTCAAAGGGGTTTCTATGCCCCATGTTTCCTCTTTTGTGGAGTCTTCTGTTTCCTATCTTCTCCTACAAGGAGAAATATACCAGAATAGCACTGAGTAAAGGACTAAAATCAGAACAAGGATCCAGAAGGAAGTAGGATTCTACGTAGGCCTCAACTTCATAAATCAAATTCAGCGAAAGACTCTACTTTTTTTGCTATCTAAAAATAATATAAAATGGCCTTCTATACTGGAAATATAGAATAAGATTGCATGGTTTATCATCTTTAGATTATACACATTTCTGTCACAGACTGATTCTGTAATAGCTGTCTCAAAACATCTTACGTATTTTTATACTTAGCCTATCATCTTCATCCCCATATCAATATCCT
Organism: Naja naja; assembly: GCA_009733165.1. NCBI lineage: Eukaryota > Metazoa > Chordata > Lepidosauria > Squamata > Elapidae > Naja > Naja naja. The sequence goes on along the minus strand of CM019148.1, from coordinate 198,492,324 downwards.
CAATGCTCAGTAACATCTCACTGTGAGAAATCTATCTAGTGCTTGCAGAAGAATTCACAGAGTAATAGTATTGATTCACATTCTCTTTGTGCACACGATTCTTTGGATCCAATTCCAAATAAACCCTTGTCTTTTATTGTAAGCAAGATTCTAATCTACTACCAAGATCTGCATTTGATGGGACTGAACAAATCAAATTTGACATCAGTCTTGTGTTCTTTTCAGGGTGAACCTGGTAAAAATGGTGCAAAAGGAGAGCAAGGACCAAGAGGTGAACGTGTAAGTATTAATTTATACAGCTGTAGTAGATCTGGGGTGGGATAGGCCTCCCTTTTACTAAAATAGAATAAAGCTTAAGTTGAAAAGCTGCATTGTTCTGGTAAAAGTTTATCTCAAAATGTCATTAGCTTTATCAATGACTGTTTGATGGCCTTTGTTATAAGGGTGAAAATGGCATCCCTGGTAGTGCTGGTCCTCCAGGAGAAGAAGGCAAGGCAGGAGCACCTGGTCAACCTGGCACCAATGGCATACCTGGAGCTGCAGGAGAACGGGCAAGTATTCTAACAGCTTTGTTTTAGACAATAACACAAGGCAACCTATGGTAGTCAGCACTCCTTTTCCAGATACATTTGTGCCCTAACCGTATTTGTGTACATCAGTTGTGGCTAAATTGCCTATCAAACCAATGGGATTATTCAGAAGAATTGGAATTAAAAGCAATAAGATGGTTGTGCACCAGAGAAAAGGCAATGGGATTGTTAATGCCAATAGAGAAAATTCTCTTGTTATCATTATTTTTCTTCTCTACACTTCAGTTTGTTAACAAGGATATAATCTGCAATTATTCTAGTCATTAGATCTCAGAATAATCACACATAAGAACACAAACTGAAAATATGCATTGATTTTTCATCTTCATTACTATGTGATATTCCAACCTTTGGAAATCCCTTCATGAGTTTTTCAATAAAAAATGTCTTTGTTTCTATTTTTCAGGGTGCTCCAGGATTCCGCGGTCCTGCTGGTTCGAGTGGACCTGCAGGTGAAAAGGTGAAGAATAGGTTTCTTACTTAGAGCTTTTGGTTTCCAAAACATTTACTATTTTTTGTTCAGGCCACATTATGATTTGTAATCCCCTTTTCCTTCATGTCCTTGTATGATCATATTGTTCAATGTCATTTAAGGGGGCACCTGGTGAGCGAGGTGGTCCAGGCAGTACCGGTCCAAGAGGAGCTCCTGGAGAACCAGGACGGGATGGCAGCCCTGGCCTTCCAGGAATGAGAGTAAGTAGAAATTTCCTGGGTGTAGAATACAACTCAGAGACATTATTAGGAAAGATGCAGCAAGAACAAAAAAGACCAATGCATTCCCTTATTAATGATCAGATTCCATATTCCTAGATTGTAAATACTTGTTACAGTTAATGCAAATATCTCAAAAGCAGTTCTGAGAATCAGTTATATCTAAAAGATACCTGGCATTCTTTATAGGTAATATTTCACTGTTGCCTTCAGAATGTAACACTAGAAAGTATGAGGTATAGCTCTCAGAGAATTTGACAGGCTGTGAAGGAAAGGGAACAGTATTAAATATATGACCTTTTGAAATTGTTTTAATTTTTATTAAATGTCAGTGCTAGTCAATTGGTTTAATTAATAGCTCACTCATTATTTCTGGAAACAAAGGTCCCAGTATATCTCTAAAAGGCAAAGTCTTTAACCCAGGATAAATTGTGAAGCCCTGCTATATAGGTTTTGAAGCTTATAAAGAACTGTACCTCACTGTGGTAATGTAGTGAGAAAATGGTGTTGTTGTAGGAAGAAACATAATCTCTCTACTGAGAAAAATCTAATGTCAGGAAGAACATATCTAATCTAGCTTGGTCCCTTCTGCTAGATGTTCAGATTTATTTAATGTGTGGGCCCTTACCTGCAACCCAATGAAGTTTTTCTTTTTTTTCTGTGAATTAGTAAAATCTTCCCTGTATAAAAAATAAATTAAAAAAACAAACAGGTTACTTACTCAGGTTAATCTTTAAATCAGTGAGTGTAGGATAGCTCAATCAGGAAATGAAGCGTACTGATCAAGTGTGTAGAATCCCCCTCCCCCAGATAAAGTATCCTAAAGAATTGATAAATAGACTTTTAGGATCAAGAGCCATGGTACAAAATGATGTTGGTACTGAGTTCCATTATTATTTGGTTGACTTTTTGCCTGCAACTTAACTTTTTGTAAACTGAAGAATCATAAGCTTCTTTAGTCACTTGATTATCTTTCATGATGATTGCAGTAACCAATTGTTTTTACACCATCCGGTAAAAATAATTTGAGCTTCATTTCAACTGACTATATTCTTAATAAAAGGCAAAGACTATCTCAGGTCAAATTCAGTGATGATAATAGACACAGCTAGGTAGCCAATTTAGAAATGGTTTCCTGTTTCCTACTTCCAAGATGTATTTTATCTTCCCACTCTAGTCTATTGTTCTGAGATTCTGTGGTGATCTCCCATACATGTATGAACCAAGCCCAAATTTGCTTAGTGTTTTCTCCATAAATTTCCCCATAAATTAAGTCAGCTAGAAATTATCAGGAAAGCTTTTTACCTCAATCCTTGTGAACTTGATTCTTGAAAAAACCTTATCTAAATAAAGTTTTTATTAATATTTCAGTAACAAAATGACTAATATTCCTGACTTAGAGTAACTATCTTACTTATATCCTTACCTAGCATCAGATATTTCTGAGCTCTATGGATGCATCTCTTGATTTCACTAATAAAAGTACTTGAAATTCTCCAACCAGATCTATAGCCCCATTTGTATTCTTAATCCCTATTTACATAATAAAATAGGGTTAGAAAAGCTATTGCTTTCAACATGCACTAATTACAATTTTTCTTTCTTTCTCAGGGCTTAACAGGGAGTCCAGGTGGTCCAGGAGTAGATGGAAAACCAGGTCCTTCTGTACGTCACTATATTCTGTTGTTTTACCTAATACTATTTTTGTTACTGTGCCTTATCTTGATGTCACTTTATGAGCATTTAATTTAGTTGCTTATTTCACTTCTTGGGGAATTATTTACAAGCATTTCATTGACCATTTCATTTAATGGCTCTGTAAACCTTTTTACATAATCTCTGTATTAACATCTAATATTACCAGAATCGCATTAATTTCTGCTTCTGAAAAAAAGCAATTATATTCTAAGTGACCAAATAGGATAGCATTTATTATGTTTTTGTTTATTTATTTATTTATTTGTTCATTCATTCATTTGTTATGCCACACATTTCATTGGTAAAGTGATTCTGCGTGGCTTGGTAAAATGCTAAAAATGTAAATATAAAAACATATTAAAATTAATAAATCTTAAATAAGAACTAAAAACAAAGGGGATGTGCCTGCATCAAACCTGCTGGCAAATCCATGTTTTAATGTCCTTCTGGAAGGTCAGAAGGGTGGGTGCAGATCTCACCTCCAGCACCAGAATGTTCTACAGGGCAGGGGACACAGTGAAAAAGTCTATTCTCTTTGACCCCACAAAGCTGAAATTCCTTGACAGACAGGGCCTGTATCAATCCTCTTCTGATAGAGTTAGACTTAATGGGATGGGCCAATCCCATTATTTCAACGTGTTTGTGAATGTATAATCTCAGTGATCTTCCAGTGTTTCCTTATTTTTCTTCCTCTCTTCACCTCTATGACTTTCAGGGTTCACCAGGAGAATCAGGGCGGAGTGGTCCCCCAGGCCCAGCTGGTCCACGAGGTCAACCAGGTGTGATGGGTTTCCCTGGTCCAAAAGGCAATGAGGTCAGTATAACCTTGTTCTTATCCAGACTACCCTTGGATTTAGGATGACATTTTTTAAAATTTCTCTTTGAGATGTCAACTCCTTGTTTATCAAAAGAAATCCTAAACAAAGAAATAAGCTTTCAATAGTATATTATTCAAAGAAATGAAACTAATAAGAAAATGTCCAAACATGTTACTATCAGCATGTTAAATTGAAATTGCATTTGTACCCTGTAATTTTTTATGTTTAATTATTGGTAAGGTATTAAACTGCATCTTTTGTATTTTAGGGTTCACCAGGTAAAAATGGGGAAAGAGGAGCATCTGGACCTCCTGGTGGACCGGTCAGTAAACTCAATTTTTTAATAATTTCTTTCACTCTGTCCACATGTATACATCCACATATATAATTCTGTTGACCCTGTAAGCTAATCTCTATTCCATTATTTAACAGGGGCTACCTGGAAAGGATGGTGAATCAGGAGCACAGGGCCCCCCAGGACCTGCTGTAAGTAATAAAAACATAAAAGTCATGCATTAATATTAACTTACTATATATGTATATCTTCTATATTACTGAAGAGTGATGGATGCAAGCAATGAATAACACAATTTTTCATTAACTTATTAGTCATTATATTGTTTACAGTGATGGGAAAAATTATTTGAGCCCATCCTTTGATCACAGGATCTATTGGAAAGCAATATTTTTCAAAATAGTGGGTTAGCCTAAATCCTTGAAAATTAGATTGAGTGGACTGGACCACTGACTATTGTAACTCTACAATAGCACATTAATTTTTTGTTTTCTCTATTGTGGTTTAATTAATACTGCAGTGACTGATGTTGTCCCTTTAGGGTTTTTGAAAACTTCATATCCAGGAACAGAAAGTTATTACCGCTCAGCACAAACGAGCTAAGAAAGAATTGTTGGGGGAATGGAAAACCATGAGTGATATTTTTCTTTTCCCAGGGTGGTCCTGGTGAAAGAGGAGAACAAGGAGCAACAGGTCCACCTGGATTTCAGGTATACTGATATTCTTCAATGTTTGCTTTTAAAATAATGCATTCAAACTGAAATCAAGAAATTAGTGAAGAAAAGGAAAAGCTTATGGTTGGCTGATTTTGTCCACCAAATTATTTCATGTGTATATATATTTAATGTGGTTCTTAATAAAAAGTGGTGACACTGAATGCTATAATCACAAGAATGACATATATGATGTTAATGACCTGACAAAGCACTATTTCAAATTTTTATAAAAATTCATCAGGTCCAATAAATCTCTATTTCTGACATTTTTAAATGCAATCTCTGAAGAACAGAGGACTATGTATTAAAAAATAATGGTATTTCCCCTAGGGTCTACCTGGTCCTTCAGGAGCTCCTGGAGAGAGTGGAAAACCTGGAGATCCGGTAAGTTCTCCTTTTGTCTCTCCCAAATATGGGTAAAAAGGATATGTAGTGCTACTTAAGTGTGGGGAACAATATAAATTATGATTCCAGAACTATGACCTTGTAGTGAAACATTCTTTCTTTTCCACAAAAACAACTCTCTATAACTTTACCACAAAATTCAGCTTTTAAGAAAGTTCATTACCTATTATTTAGCTATAATTCCAGCTATTTTTATAATAATATCTTACAGAAATCAGATATTACATAGTTCCAAAGCTTCTCTCTCTCTCTCCTCCCTCCCCCTCCATATGATGCATTTGAAGAAGATCAATGTAATCAGGTGTGTCATTGACTGGATAGACACCTCAGGTGGAATTGTTCGGCTGCATCTTAAATATTAAGGAAGTTGTCACCCATTAAAACATATAAATAATAATCAAATCACCTTTGTTTCACAATAGGGCCCAAAAGGTGAAAATGGACTTCCAGGACTTCCAGGAGGAAAGGTAAATTTGGGTACTAATCTGGTCACATAAAAATGTGAAAACAAAGAACTCAAACAAAACTAAATGGTTTTATTTCTATTAGGGTGAAAATGGCATCCCAGGTGAACGAGGCGCACCAGGAAGTGCAGGTCCCCCTGGAGCTAGAGGTGGTCCTGGCCCTGCTGGCCCTGAAGGTGGAAAAGTAAGCTGAAATTATTGCACTTTGTATACCTAAATTATGCTCCAGGTACTTTTTCCAGGTGTCCTAATAACTGTTCTGGAAAATACGATTTCAGGGCCCTGGTGGTCCAGTTGGTCCTCCTGGTGGTATGGGACCTCCAGGATTGCAAGGAATGCCAGGAGAGAGAGGAGCTTCTGGAAATCCTGGACCTAAGGGAGAAAAGGTATGTTCTTATATATTCCCCTTAATAACCAGATAATACCATCCAAAATTATGAAGACCAGCTAAACTAGGACTTACTATCAAGCATTAATAAGCTTAACTAAGTTAAGTTAAGTTAAGAGATTGACATCACTTATTCATAAAACCTGATGCTAGGCAATATGTGCAAGTACTAAACTAGATCTCCAGGTTGCATAAAGCCCATCTTCTGTACATTGAGAAGAGTAACTGAAGTTAATGGATTTAGGGAAGAATGCTTTGAATAGGTTCATTTACGTCAGAAGTGGAAGTTGTTAAAGCTTTATTCTTTGTCCACTGAGTCAATATCCTGCTTCATGTCTCCCTGCTGATTGTATTTGTTTAATATTCTTTATTATGTAATTTTAAATAAAGACATAAACGTTGCTTTTTAGTTTGGGAAAGCTTATGAACTGCATGGTACCACAGGTTGCTGTTGGTTAGCTTATTTGCAATGTATCTGCTCTTTTCTTTCATTTGGATAGGGAGAGCCTGGAGGCAGAGGAGGAGATGGTGCACCTGGTAAAGATGGACTACGAGTAAGTAGATTCTGCCATGTCACGGGCAATTTGTTTGCTTCATCTAATGTACAACAGAACAAAATTGGTTCCAGCAGACCATATAGCTTTTAAAAGATTTTGCATTTAATATGATAGCCTGGATATTTTAGGCATGCCAAGAGCTTCTAATGCTGAGGAGAAGTTTGGGAAATGTACTTGATTGATTAATTGTATCTATTTCCAGGTTATTTGTAGCAACTCCTTCCTTATCTAACCAAGATTAAGAGAGTGCCACAGCAAAATCCTTATCTCTAGAGATGCTTGAGTGTGAAAATTCAGTTTTTGCCTCAACCCTCGCTGAACTTAGCCTTCCAAAAAGATACATATATTTCATAGTCATTTTCAGGAGCTCTTTTCTTAATTTGTGCAATTTTGTAAATATTGTAATAAGCATTTTCCTACAGTAATAGGAATAAAATTAAAAATAATCTAGTTGACCTAATTTTCATCGGAGCTACCAAGATTCTTTGAAGAGGCAGATGGGTTTATTCTCTAGGACTCTTACTGGGTTGAGAGTAGTTCCTTGATGAGAATACAGTGAACAGAATGAAAAGAAGTAAAATAAGCTTATAGGCAAGCATATAGAAAATGCATGGACAGAGTTACAGTGATGATGGATGTAACATTGAAAGAACTGAAGGACCAGGTTAGGGACATAGGGAAAAACTAGCTATGTGATTGCTGAGAGTTGGCATCAAATTGACTGCACATAATCAATAACTAATCAATCATATACAAGTAATTCTAAAATTTTAAAAGTTTAGCTTTTCCTCATCTTTCAAAGAGCTAGAATTAGAATCTCTGAAAAATACAGGTGAGGGGAGAAGAAATATAAAAAACTTGTTAACAAAAGCAGATTTTGTTCTTCTCATTTCAATGAATTTGTGCAATGGCAAATTGATTGACACAAGTTAAAGGATCTACTATAATAAATAAATACCTTGCCAAGTCCCAAGCATTGTGACATATTGTTAAACATCACCAGGCTCTATATCTAGTTCATGTGATAATTCTTGTGAATGTTCTCTCTGCCTACGAAACTTCAGCACAACAGGACAGACTGGATTAGGAAGGCAAAACTAAAATGAGCAGAGGTTTTCAGTGCAGGGAAGAGTATTCTGAATGTTTTTGCATTTTCATACTTGTTGATTGATGAGCCCATGCTACCAACTGATTTTTATTTTTAACATTGTAGGGGCCTGTAGGATCCATTGGACCTCCTGGTCCATCTGGCCAATCTGGTGATAAGGTATACATACGAACATACACATTTCATTCATATGTTAATGTAAATTAAATTCATTTTGAAGAAAATGATTCTGAAATAAAAAGTTTATTTATTTATCCATCTATCTTCTAGGGAGAACCTGGACCTGCTGGACCCCATGGCCCATCAGGTCCCCGTGGTGGTCCGGTAAGAAATTTTTTCAAATACACAATCTAATTACATTTGTAGGTGTTTTATCCTTTTCCTACAATTTTCATACAAAAGTTTTTTTTTAATTTAATCTTAATTGGTTTGAAAAGTTAGATTACTTTCTTGATATGCTAGAATCTTATTATGCTAGAATACTCCTGTTCTTTTCAACCTATCTAAAAATGATATTTAAATTTAAGAAGTTAATACATTTCATATTACAAATAATTTTGAGTAAATATCTATAATTAAGAATATCAATTCATATCTCAAGAGCTGTATCTTCAGTTAAGAGAGCATAAAATTCTTCATAATCAATGTTAATTAGAAAAAAACAGAATTTCAAGCTCTTACTCTCCTGTCTTCCTAAGATTGTTTGACCTCCTCAAGGGGTAATACACTGTCACTCTTCCACTAAAGTCATAAAAGAGGAAACGGACAAGTAAATTCATAAATAAAAATAACATAGGAAGTAGAAAGGAGGTCATCAGCAGGCGAATTAGGAGCAGGGATAGACTGCAACCACCTGGCTTATATCCTAAGGCAGAGGTCTCCAACCTTTCTGGGATGGTTTCATGCACACATGCACACACAGACTTACCCACCATTTTTGCAACCTGGTTTCAAACTGGCTGTGGCCGGCAATGGGCCACAGAGCAGGGGTTGGGGATCCCTGTTCTAAAGAATATTGACTTCAGAAAATATTAACCCACTTCTTGTTCTTAGTTGCCAATTTTTCTTTCACAAGAATTAGAAAACTCTAAATGCAGCTTTCATTGGATTAGTAGGGGCTCATAGACCTGTACTGATCCCCTTTGATGCTGCCTGCAAAGCCAAAGGGTGCAATACGCTGCACCAGAAAGGAGGTTCCAGCTATCCAGTTGAGATGGCTCTCTTGAAGCACTCTGGAAGGGATTAGCAGTTCTTTACAAAGTCCTTGAGTTTATTCAAAAGTGCAGGAATCTCCCACTCCGTCTGAAAAATTCACACATTAACAAGGGGCTTTGAATAACTTTACGGTAAGGATTCTGGTGGAAAGACAAAAAGAAGTGTGTTAGAAATACATATTACTGTGAGCAAAGGAGGGTAGCTGAGATGTTAGCATAGTGGAATCATTTTCCTTGTAGGATTAGTTATGCTTCTTTTCTATTCCTTTGTCACCTGCAGGGTGATCGTGGTGAACAAGGACCACCTGGTCCTGCTGGCTTCCCTGGAGCGCCTGTAAGTATGAAGATATTTTAGCATTAAGGGTGGGAACGATTTGTTCTACTGGATTGAGATGTGTTGAAGTAGAGTAAATAAATAGCAGAGCAACCCATACCAAGTATCAACCAGCATGTTTAGTAGTTGTAAAGGAAATCAGGAGAAAGAAAAGTGGAATATATAAATATATATATGGAAATGGCTGCCTGGATTAAGTTTCAGGTCTTTTGTTCCAAGCCAGTTCCAGTATTTCAGGAAGATTTACCCTACTTCTACTTCTACTAAGTCTTAGTAAGTATCATTAACTATTAAGGTTTAAATACTTGCAATAACTAATCTTTATATAGGGACAAAATGGAGAACCTGGTGGAAAAGGAGAGAGAGGCCTTCCAGGTGAACGAGGTGAATCTGGACCCCCAGGAATTGCAGGTCCAACAGGAGGCCCTGGTGCACCAGTAAGTATGCTGTAATCTATATCTTCTGTGTATTATCTACCTTTTTTGAAACTTGATTTTTGTATCCTGTATCTTTTGTAAGAGAAACCATTGAATATATTGATTCCATTGAAATTCATATATTGGTTGGTCTGTTCTTTCCTTTAGTATTATGATGCTAATTCTCATATCTTACCTAGGGTCCAGCTGGATCATCAGGACCTAAGGGAGAACGTGGTGGTGCAGGTCCTCCAGTAAGTATTATTTTTTTTAAAAAAATGTTTAGTAAACTGGTTGATCTTTCCATCCAAACTCTTAGGGCCTCTAAAAGACACTATGGTCTAAAGACAACACACTAATTTCTTTAAGAAGAAACATAAATAAAGTAAAAAAATGTCCTTTTAATATGGCGTGTTCCAGTTCACCTGACATTTCAGTTCCAAAATGTTCTCATAGGTTCAGTGGTGATCCACGGGCTTAGCACAATGAGACTTTTCCATTCTAATCTTATACACATGTACTGTACATGCATTCTTCTTCTTCTTTTTATTTTTTTTGAAATAGCTATGTAAAGGACAGGTTTTTTTTAGGTTGGAGCTGGGAAAAGTGCAGTCTGACACCTATTAGTTTTTCTTGAGGTCCATTTATTTAGAGTCATGTTACAGCAAGCTACCATACAAAAGATGCAATTGCCTTTTAACCTAATTGTCAAATGCAAACAATCTCCTTAGAGAGCCAATTTGGTGTAATAATTAGGGTACCAGGCTAGAGACTGGCAGTTGTAGCCCCACCTTGGGCACAAAGCCAACTAGGTAGCCTTCGGCCAGTCGCTATCTCTCAGCCCAAAGAAAGAAGGTAATGGGAAATCACTTCTGAAAAAAAAAATGACAAGTAAACTTCAAGGACTAGGCAGTCATCAGGAGTCAAGATGTACTCAGAGGCAAAGGATATATAAGTGGTGTATTTATTGTATGTGCTAAAGGGTATACCAGTTTCTTGAATTTGATTTTTCCATCTCCTGTTGAGCAGTCGCTGATAACTTATTAAGGTCATATATGCTCATTTGTTTCAGGGTGCATCTGGCTTTCCTGGATCCCGAGGCTTACCCGGTCCTCCTGGTAACAGCGTAAGAATTCCTACACTTTTTAACACTTATTCTCTGCTTTCAGATTCTTTTCTCAGCTCCAGTATTGTAGCTGAAAATAAGTAGAAAAATCAAACTGTACAACAATTCAATCTGCACATTCAGCCACAGGTGCTAGGCTTTGATCACAGATATTTCCATTTATAAATTGAAGCACCTCTTAAGCCTATCTCTGGTGGACAATACTTAACCCAGACTACTTCATCATGCCCATGATTGCTGAGAGTTTTCTAAGGAATCCTCTTTTTCCAAAATATATATTTCCTTCTTTTCTTAAAAAAAAACATTGCTCCATTTTGAGTAGGGTTTGTAGAAATGGAAAGCTAGATCAATCACTTTGGAATTTGAAAGATTCAGCTAGTCCAAGAGCAGGATGAATGAGGAGTTGCAATGCAGTTATGGAATTAAATAAAGTCTCATGTAGATGCAGCTCAATTCACGATGGCAGCAGTAGCAGAGCTGGCTACTCCTGCCGTACCGAAAGTAAGGAAGTGGGATAGGGGACTAGGTTATGTTCTGTTGGCCACAGGTCAGGTAACACTAGCTATCACTGTTGCAACTACAGCATCCTCATTTCCTCAAGATGACAGAGAAAGTGTAGTATGCATGCAAACTGGGAAAAACAGTTTGTCCTACACTATCAAAAAATTTTCTTTAATCTTTAATTTCTTCACTATTTTTAAAAGCATGGAATTATGGATATATTCGTTTTTATTGGTAGTGGATGAGATAGGCGTTGTCCTTTATACCTACATCATATATTCTCCATTTTCTGATGTCCTGGTAGTGTTAAGTCAAGGACTGTCTTATATTCCTCTCTCTGAAATATCACATTCTAGGGACCGTCAGGACCACCTGGCAATGTTGGCCCACCAGGCAAAGATGGACATTCTGGCCCACCTGGTTCTACTGGCCAATCTGGTCCTCCAGGTGGTCAAGGTCCAAAAGGTGAGCCAGGTGTACCAGGGGAAAAAGGCCCAGCAGGACCAAAAGGAAACGATGTAAGTACATTCTATGAAAATTGTACATTTAAAAAAAAAATAACCGGTATTCAGAAATGTTTACAGTATCTTTCTAAATACTTCCACTCTGCACATCCTGAACAATTATCACACTCAACTATTCTGCATTAAACAAATGGTCATCAACTAATATAAATAAATCCAGAAATTTAAAAACCCATCCAAACATTACATCCTGCCTACAGAAAAAAATGTTATCAATATCACATTTACTTATTTGATTTTCCAGGATGGTATAGAAATTTGAAGGAGTTATTCAGTTTCACAAATATCTGACTAAAACACCCCCTTGAAGTCAAAGGCCAAATTAAACTCCCCTTTTCAAGGGCCAGGTGAAAGTCATCCCATTTAAGTCCTATTACTGAAGAGGACTTCTGCACATATCCCAACTCCACCAGACTGAAGTGGCCAGCAGAATCAGGTTGCCATGCTTCAGTGCTACTAAATGTCTTAATTTTCTGATGGTGACTCACTTAAGATAGTGGCAGGAATTTGGATTGACCCATGCCTTTTATGTGTCATAGAGCTGCTTCACAGGTCTAATATAATGAGATACTTATTTATTTGTCTCTAATATTCCTAACTTTATTCAGATCCCATTTATAAGAACGATACCATCTGAAATAAGCCTACACAAAGAAAGGATGGAATCCTGTATGTTCCAATTATCTTGAGCACAGTGTCAGAATACCAGTCAAATGTTTTATATATACATATATACATATACATATACATATATACGGTCTTGGTGTATTCGGGTCTTGTCCCGTGTAAGATTGAGAATACCTTGGCAACATTTCGACGAAATCTCATCCGTCATCTTCAGGCTGGTGTCTTCAGCTTCGTTCTCCTGGGAGAAGTGTGTGACTGTGGCTGTTTCTCCCTTTTAAACTCCAGAGTTGGATGTGTTGTTACTTTTTGATTGGTTTGTGGAGTTGATGTATGCAGATTGGATGGCTTTTTCCTGAGACCCTGTGTGGCTGAGGTGCTGGCTGTGTGTCTCTCAGCCTTTTGTGTTGTAACGACCTGGGTAATGGGCTGTGTGATGACCTTCTGAGTTCTATTGTTGTGACGTCCTGGGTGTGGTGCTGTAATCTCCTGGGTCGTTGTCTGTGCTGCAACCTCCTGATGTTTTGTGTTGTGATCTCCTGAGTTCTGTGATGTAGTATCCTGGGTGGAAGGCTGTGATGTGGCATTCTGGGCCTTGGTTTGGCTCGAGTTTGAGGTCTGGCTATGTGTTTATAGCGTGTGTCAGTTTGCTTAGTTTGGGGTTGGAGGGGGTGTAGCAGCTGGTGTTGCAGCCATGGTCTGGTTTCTGGATGGTGGTTGCCTTTCATCTGTGGCGTGGGTTTGGGTTTGAGTCTGGTGAAGGAGATTGGTGGTGGCATCCTGTGTTATTTTGGGTCCGGTGTTGGTTTTTGTGGCTGGGACTCGTTTGTTGACCAGGGCTAGTTTCCAGATGTCTGGTAGGAAGTATCATCCCGTTTATTCATGTTGTGGGGTGTTTCTCTATTTCGATGGCTTCCTAATTATTCTTTGTTGAAGTGTTCAGTATTGGAGATAAGTTTGGATCCCTCAAAATCAATTTCATGTCCTGTGGCTTTAACAGAAACCAACAATCAACTTCAAAAAAAAAAAAACCAACTACCAGACACACACTAACAGCTACTTAAATGCACAATCCCATCACCACCCTGCACAGATCAACTCCATAGCCAAGACCCTCATCTCCAGAACCAAACGCCTAGCTGACAAAGACCACTTGAGAACAGAATTACACACCCTCACTAACGTATTAATGTCCAATGGATTCCAAAGAAGCACAATCACCAACCTAATCCGAAGGGAGACTCCCCAAAACCAAGACACAGAACAGGACAATGGCACGCCCTCCTCCCTTACATCAAAGGCACCACAGATAAAATCAGCAAAATTCTCCACAAGCACAATATCAGGACAGCCTTTGGCACTGACCAAAAATAGCCAACATCTTAAGAAACCCCAAAGACAAGATCCAGCTAGAAAACCAAGGAGTTTACAAAATACCATGCAAAATTTGCCCAGCCACATACATTGGACAAACCAACAGGAGAATAAATGCACGCATCGCAGAACACAAGAACGCAGTCAGAAAAGAAGAAAAACTTCCTCCCTTTTCCAGCACCTTAAAGCCACAGGACATGAAATTGATTTTGAGGGATCCAAACTTATCTCCAATACTGAACACTTCAACAAAAGAATAATTAGGGAAGCCATCGAAATAGAGAAACACCCCATAACATGAATAAACGGGATGATACTTCCCGCCTACCAGACATCTGGAAACTAGCCCTGGTCAACAAACGAGTCCCAGCCACAAAACCAACACGGACCCAAAATAACACAGGATGCCACCACCAATCTCCTTCACCAGACTCAAACCCAAGCCCACACCACAGATGAAAGGCAACCACCATCCAGAAACCAGACCATGGCTGCAACACCAGCTGCTACACCCCTCCAACCCCCAAACTAAGCAAACTGACACACGCTATAAACACATAGCCAGACCTCAAACTTGGAGCCAAACCAAGGCCCAGAATGTCACATCACAGCCTTCCACCCAGGATACTACATCACAGAACTCAGGAGATTACAACACAAAACATCAGGAGGTTGCAACACAGACAACGACCCAGGAGACTACAGCACCACACCCAGGATGTCACAACAATAGAACCAGAAGGTCATCACACAGCCCATTACCCAGGTCGTTACAACACAAAAGGCTGAGAGACACACAGCCAGCACCTCAGCCACACAGGGTCTCAGGAAAAAGCCATCCAATCTGCATACATCAACTCCATCAACCAATCAGGAAGTAACAACACAGCCAACTCTGGAGTTTAAAAGGGAAGAAGAGCCACGATCACGCACTTCTCCCAGAAGAACGAGGCTGAAGACACCAGCCTGAAGATGACGGATGAGATTTCAAAACGTTGCCAAGGTATTCTCAATCTTACACGGGACAAGACCCGAATACACCAAGACCATATATATATATATTCGTAGATTTTCACAGGTAAAGGTATGTAGGTATGTAGGTATGTAGGTCTTGGTGTATTCGGGTCTTGTCCCGTGTAAGATTGAGAATACCTTGGCGACGTTTCGACGAGATCCCACTCACCATCTTCAGGCTGGTGTCTTCGGCTTTGTGCTTGTGCCAGCAAAGCTTCAGCAGAATCTCATCTGCCATCATCAGGCTTGTGTATTGGGTATTGTTGTTGAACCCAAGACACAAGCCTGATGATGGCAGATGAGATTCTGCTGAAATGTCGCTACAACTTTAAAAGCACAACTGTAATGACGTGGGAAAATACCCAAACAAAGCTGAATACCATACATACATACATACATACATACATACATACATACATACATGCTTGACAATAACAGCAATAGTATGACAATTGAATGTGTGGATTAAATAAGGGTTTGAAGTGATTTGTATAACATCTTCTAAGAGGAAAGAGGGAAAATAAGATTGTAAATACCTTTCCTGTTGAAAAGAAGGTTGGAAATAACATCTTTTTCTTGATTTCTGTTTCTTTTCCTATTCTTTGTCATTTGTTGCTCTTTCTTGTTTTGTTTTAGTTTTCACTTTCTTTTTTTCCTTTCCGTTTGTTATTTAATATATGAAAAATTTTAAATTTTAATTCGGCTTAATTTGTTTAATATTCTTTTAATTAATTTATTTATTGCTGTATTTTAGTTGTGAGCCACCTCGAGTCCTTTTGGAGAGGGGGCGGCATATAAGTCGAATAAATAAATAAATAAAAATACATAATAATGATACAATAATTATAAATATCCATATGGATATGGTTTTATTGATATTATCTTCTAAAATGTAAACCTCCAGCTTCATTCAAGCACACCCCTTTCCTTAAACCTTTAACTCCATTGATTTTTAGTTAATTGTGGCCTTGATTGATCTCCCCTAGGGTATACCAGGTCCTGCAGGAAACAGCGGCATACCTGGACAGCGTGGTATTGTAGGATTGCCAGGATCAAGGGGACCAGCAGGGTCTTCTGGTCCATCTGGTCCCAAGGTAAGTCATCATCCCAAGGATTTCATGGAAGAAGGATTGAGCTGAACATGGAGGTTGTTTGGTTTGGGGCTTGAACTGGTTTGTGCATGGCAGAGGGGGAGACAATTGGGGGGAATATTTTTTAAATTGTTTTACTCAGATACTTACCATCAGAGCAACAGCACCATCTGCTAATTTTGTTGCCATCATTATATCAGGGGAGAGAAATGCTGTTTTCCAAGGGGGGGTGGAAATCTCCTGACAATGCTTTTTTTTAATAAAGTTTTTTTTTATTTTTTCCAAGACAGACAAGACAAACATAACACAAAAAACACAAACCAATGTCAATTTCACGTGTGTCGGTCGGTTACAAATCTCGGTGCCTTCCGCGTACCATCATACTCTCCATTGCAGAAGGAAAAAAAAAGAAATATACAGAACAAACAAAAAATAATAAACAACAATACAACCGCCTATTATCTAGCATGACAATGCTTTTAAAAATGGCCTTCATCTTTCTAAACTGGACAATATTTTTCCCATAATTCCATGACATCATCTCCTACATTAATGTTCATTCATTCATTAATATTGTTGTGCTCCCAATTAATATTAATTAATGTTCCACTACTGGTAGTTGTTAAAGCTCCAGAGAACCTTCTCTGTCCCCCGCTTGCTTCCATGTATGATTAACCTAAAACATGGTTGCCTACTTGACCAATCAGAATAGAGCTGGAAAGGACCTTGGAGACCTTCTAGAATCTAGTCCAGCCCCCTGCTCAAGCAGGACATCCTATACTCTTTCAGATAGCTGGCTGTCCAGTCTTTTTTTAAAAACAAACCTCCAGTGATGAAGCACCCACAACTTCTGAAGGCAAGCTGTTCCACTGGTTAATTGTCCTCACTGTTAGGAAGTTTCTCCTTAGTTCTAGGTTGCTTCTCTCCTTGATTAGTTTCCAACCATTGTTTCTTGTCTTGCCTTCTGGTGCTTTGGAAAATAAGCTGACACCCGCCCCCTCTCTGTGTGGCAGCCCCTCAAATATTGAATACTGCTTTCATATCACTCCTTAGTCCTTCTTTTCTCTAGATTGGCCATACCCAATTCCTGCAACTGTTCTTTATATGCTTTTGTCTCCAAGCCCTTAATTATCTTAGTTGCTCTTCTTTGCACTTTTTCCAAAGTCAACTTCTTTTTTATTTATGTATTTAGGGAAATTATATTGCTACCTATTTGCACATGGCAACACAAGGCGGCATATAAAGAATATAAAAAGAATAAAACTAATAAAAGAAGTCATATAATAAATTAATATACTAAAATCTTTTTTGTAATGTGGTGACCAAAACTGGATAATATAAATAATTTGGGGGATTAATGGAATTTTGAGAGCTACATTTTGAAGAGCTATCTGGACCTGTGTTACTATAAAGGGAAAAGCCTTTCATTTTCCATGATCAGCTGAACAAAGATACAGTCTGAACAATATATCTGTGGGCTTATATTATTTGTGTGTATTATGTATGTTAGCTGCTTTTTTAAAAGTTAGGTATGAAGTTTACAAAATCTAAACATTTCAACTCATGATCAGTTTCTTTCTTATTCCAATGTAGGGTGAAGATGGCAAACCAGGAAGTAATGGTAGTCCAGGGGAACGAGGACCACAAGGGCCAGGAGGTCCTCCTGGCATCAGTGGGGCACCAGGAGAACCAGGCAGAGATGTAATCATATTTTTAATTTAGTTGTATCCCTGTGATAGACGCTTGGCACAAATAGAACAGTTAAATGACATAAATCCTAAAATGAGAAAAATAGACCTCATCTTGTTCAGACATGTAATCTAATCAACTTAACATAGAGTGAAAGTGAAAGTTGGTTTATACAAGGGACTACACCCAGGGGTGGGATTCAAATTTTTTAACAACCGGTTCTGTGCACGTGGCTTAGTTGGTGGGTGTGGCTTGGTGGTCATGTGACTGGCTGGGTGTGGCCAACTCAACATCACTCACATCAAGGCATGCATCTCCTCGCCTGGCCTCTCGTGATGGTGGGGATGCTACAACAGTCGTAAGTGTGAAAAACGATCATAAGTCACTTTTTTCAGTGCCATTGTAACTTTCAATGGTCACTGCACACAAGCAAAGTACCAGCAAAGGAGGAAAAAAAACCTCCAGAGACTTTCCTGAGACAGGAAGTCTAGTCCTGCCAAGAATATAATAAAGGTTAACGGAGAGGCAGTTTCTGTAAGGGACACCAGAATGTTTTCTTCCTGCCTTCCTTACAGGATTAGGCCAGTAATTTCTTCTAACAACCGCTTCTCTGAACTGCTTAGAATGTTAACAACCAGTTCTAGTGAATAGGTGCGAACTGGTAGAATCCCACCCCTGACTACACCACTTAATTTCCAAATCCTTGATAATCGTACATAAGACCAAAATCCCACATGATTTGGGGATGAAATTTGCAGAAGATTTGAGAAAGCTGGTAGGTCTTTTCCTAGTGCAGATACTGGTCAAGATGGTCCATTACTAAGCTGTTTATGTGTTTGAAAAACATTTTGTGAGTTAATATGAATGTTCTATTTGCAATATATCTGTTTGACCTTTTATATATATATACAATCATCACTTGATGATGCCTTAAACTAGATGAATGTATATGAACGAACAGTCTTATAAATGAAATGAGTACATTATTGAGAAGCTCTTTACTGCTAAGTTTAAGGGAGAGATATTGTGAGAAGAAAATCTATTCCTGAGTTAATGCTTTTTAAATTTTTGGGTTTTCTTTTCTTCCTATTCCTTCTCCCTACCCCCACCCCCCAAAAATCTAAATACTTATTATTCTGTATTTGTAAGGGTAATCCTGGATCAGATGGTCTCCCAGGTCGGGATGGATCTGCAGGACCAAAGGTGAGATTCAACAATATTATCATTTGGTTGGGGTTGCTTCTGCTGTATCTTTATACACCTTCTTGCATATCTGTGCATTTATTTCATATGTCATATAATAAATTAAAGCTTCATTTTCTTTTCATTTCAGGGTGATCGTGGTGAAAATGGTCCTCCTGGTGTGCCTGGATCTCCAGGTCACATGGGCCCCCCAGGTAATGCTGGTGCACCTGGAAAAACTGGTGAAAGAGGACATTCGGTAAGGATGAAAATTATGCTGAATCCTACATTTCTTACCTGTACATCAGCAAAAAGTTAAGAATGAGCCACTTATTCAAGTCAACCAATGCAGCATTTTTATGTTGCAATGGTCAAAGAGAAATTCAATATATTTATACTTTCAAAATGGAATTCTCTTGGAAGAACCCAATCAAAGATGATATATGTCCTGTAGATTCCACAATAACTGCAAACATCAGGGAGTTGATAGTGGGAGGGAGATCTCATTAAGCCCTGCGATCAGGGATGTTCAAATGTTTTTAGATGAGTTAGATAATTAGGATACTCCATTTCCTTTGAATGCTGTTTCCATTCTAGTACAGGGATGGGAAACATATGATCCTGATAGTGTTGCTGAACTGCAATTCCCAGCATCCTTGACATTGGTCATGTTGGCTTCAGTAGGGCATTTGATAAAGTAGATAACAATCTATTATTTTACAAGTTAGGAACATGTGGGTTAGACAGCATCACTGCCAGATGTATTTATAATTGGCTGACCAACTGCACTCAATGTTTAATCCTTAATGGAATTGTGTCTACATGGAAGGAAGTATGCAGTGGGGTATTCAAGTCTCTGTCTTAGGTCCAGTACTCCTCATTATCTTCATCAATGATTTAGACAAGGGGATAGAAGGGGAACTAATTAAATTTGCAGACAACCTCAAACTGGCAGGAAAAGCCAATACTCCAGAAGATAGACTCAAGATACAGAAGGATCATGACAGCCTTGAACACTGGCCCTATCTAACAAAATGAAATCCAATGATGAGAAAAGTAAAGTTCTACATTTAGGCAAAAAACCTAAAATTCGTAAGTATAGAATAGGTGGTACCTGGTAGTAACTGTGAGAGGGATCTTTGAGTCCTAGTGGACAATTGCTTAAATATGAGCCAGCAGTGTGCTGCAAGCCAAAAAAGCCAACATGATCCTAGGCTGAGGTATAGAATCAAGATCATGTGAAGTGTTAATGCCACTCTATAATGCCTTGGCAAGACCACACTTGGAATATTGCATCCAATCTTGGTCACCACAATATAAAAAAGAGGTTGAGACTCTAGAAACAGTGTAAAGAGGAACAAAGATGATTAGGGGACTGGAGGCTAAAACATAAGAAGAATGGTTGCAGGATTTGCATATATCTAGTTGAATAAAAAGGACTGGGGTGATATGATGGCAGTGTTCCAATATATGAAGGGCTGCCACAAAGAAGAGGAGGTAACCTATTTTCCAAAGCATTGGAAGGCATGACAAGAAGTAATGGATGGAAACTGATTAAGGAAAGAACCAACCTAGAATTTAGGAGAAATTTGCTGACAGTGAAAACAATTAATCAGTGGAACAACTGGCCTCCAGAAGTTGTGAATGCTCCAACACTGGAAGTTTTAAAGAAGAGATTGGACAGCCATTTGTCTGAAATGGTATAGGTCTTCTGCTCAAGCAGGAGGTTGGACTAGAAGACTTCCAAGGTCCCTTCCAACTCTGTTATGTGTATGGCAGATAAGCAACATTGAGTTTGAAAACTGCTCAGGATTCAAGGCAACTTATTTGGAGAACCACCTCTTTCCCTACTCTTGCTTATTCTTAAGTCTGCAGAACAAGATTTCTTTCATCTAATAATTGGAAAGTAGTTTCTTAAACCATTTCCAGTCAGAAAAGTCAAAATGGTTTGAGTGCTTTTATGAAAAGTTAAGGGATTTCAATTATTATGGAAGGCCAACTCTCAGGTAATAATGGTATATCATTTGCAGTGGCATGCTTGAGGTCCTATTGGCAATTATTTGTTTTATTGTGTCATAATGTATCTATGGGTATGGAATGATGCACGTGATCATAATTTCCATTTGTTTTTGTTCTCATATAGGGTCCTGCTGGTCCTGCTGGCCCAGCTGGCCCAGCTGGTACTCGTGGTGCTCCTGTAAGTCCTCGCTTCAGAGTAACATCTCATTGTCTGTTTCAGCTAGTTCTCTTTCATCTGAGAAGCAATTTTTAAAACTCATCCTCACTTTGTTTGTTTAAAGGGTCTTCCTGGAGGACGTGGTGATAAAGGTGAAACTGGAGAACGGGGTATCAATGGAATGAAGGGTCACCGAGGATTTCCTGGTAACCCAGGATCTCCTGGTCCAGTGGTAAGTTTGGCAGCCTTTGTTGACTTCCTTAAGAAAAAAAAGGGTGGGGGGAGATGAGACCAGAAGAAGCCATCCTACGATGACATATCACTATGGGAATAGCACTGCTGCATTTTAAAATGACTGCATCTCTTTCCTTATTGTCTATTTCTATTTTAAAGGCATAATGTTTTAGGAGTAGGAGATTATTAGTTTAAGTTTTATGGACCATCTTCAGAAGATCAATGTTTCTTCTCCATAAGTGTAAAGAAAAAAGATTATTATTATTATTGTTATTATTATTATTATTATTATTATTATTATTATTATTATTATTATCCCAAAATCCTTGGAAATCATGTATAGAAGAAAAAAATCACTGCAAATGCCAATTTTCTGACCCATCAATGCTCAGTAACTTAAGAAAGAGTTTTGGGGTTCAATTCAACAATTTTAGCATTTCTGAAGTTAAAATAGTTAAAAGATAGTTAAATGACCAGTTTAACTTGTACTACAAACATCAGAGGTTGCTGACTGTTGCTGATAAAAACAGCATTCAATAGAAATACAGCTACTTATATTTATTAAAAGGGTTTCATATACATAATGGAAGTAAATCTGAGAAATAATGGTTTCACACAATTAATGTGAGTATATGCCAAGTGAAAAATTCATAATGGGGATGTTCTTACTTATAGCCTGGTTTCTTAGCCCCAGTTAATTTCTAATCCAGAATTTGTGTCTAACAGTAATGTTTCTATAAAACTTATCCTTTTGTTTTTCCTAGATCATATACGGATTTTTCTTTTCAGTTGAACGTTCTATCTACTTACCCTCACCTGCTTTTTAAAGCACATAGTTTAGACTGATGGTGATTATCAAACTTTACAATGAATACAACAATCTCTATTTCATTCTTACCTTTGTAGGGTCCACTGGGTCCCCCAGGTCAAAGTGGAAGTCCAGGACCTGCAGGTGCTAGAGTAAGTATCTTCCGTATCTTCTTAATCCGTGTTTAAATTATATCTAGCTATTTAAAGAGATATGATGTCACTTCATAGTAATACTTTACAACATGTGAATGACACAGATATCTGATTTCTGGTATGCTTTAGGGGCCTCCTGGACCAAGTGGCTCACCTGGCAAAGATGGGAAAGCTGGTTATGTGGGCCCCATTGGCCCCCCAGGTCCTCGTGGGAACAGAGGCGAAAGTGGACAAGCGGTAAGATAAACCAAGTTTCCACTCAGAAGTTTCCACCCTGGATTTCAAGAAGGAATTCATATTAGGAACATTAACACATGACAGGAGAAGTAAATTAGTCATATGCTGCTCACTCCCCAGAAGAATCTGCATAAAAATGTTCCAAAAAAAGCAAATTTGCCACAGTCTACCTGGCACACATGACATGCACACTTAGCACCTTCCCACATATAAAGATAGTCCTTGAGTGGTCACATAGATCATTTAGTGATTGATCTAAGTGACCAGTCTGTCATTACAACAAACCTGAAAAAGTGGACCTTCTTTCCAGATTTGAGGTCCAATGGTTAGGCCCACTTCATGATCATGTGACCAAGGGACTTTGAGGACTTGGCAACACAGTCATGTTTACAACCATTTGCAATACCCCATAGTTATGTGACCGCAATTTACAATAGCTTGATCAAAACCCAGCACTGCCAGTTTTCAGTGCAAGCCATGACTTTAATGAGCTTGGCATTCACTTAACAAAGGCCTGCAAAATAGTCCTAAAATCCAATCAGTCACATGACTGACTTGTTGTATGACTGCCATCATGGCAGACTCCATTATGGTTTTAAGTCAAAGAAAACCTGTACTGAAAAATGATAACTGTTTGCCAATAAAATTTTAATCTAAATATTTTTGTAAAATATAGGCAAATCCAAGTTACCAACATATAAATGTTAGAATATCCAGACAATTCCCTTCTTTGTGCAAATTATAATGGTCATTAAAGCACATAGATCATGGAATAGATCTCTCTCCATTAGGCTCCTTTGTATTTGATTCAGACTCATCATTTACCTTGTCTTCAAGTTTGAATAGCAATGTTTGTTGATTAACTCACTTTTTTGTGAATATAATAGCTATTATTATCCTGAATGCTGGTCATTTCCACTAGACAACACGGAGCAAATTACATACCTTCACATACACTTACATATTTTTATTTTAAAAGAAGGAACACTCAAAATCTCCGATTAATGCATATGTATCATCTTACATGGTAGGAGTGCAATGGTTCAATGGTTAAAACACTGATCTTGTCACTGAAAAGACAATAGCCCAGGTTTGAGATCTGAGATCCGCGTAATAGGTTGAGCTCCCATTATTCACCCCAGCTCCTGCCAACCTAACAGTTCAAAAGCATGCAGATGGGAGTAGACAAATAGGTACTGCTTTGGCAAGAAAGGTTCCTGCATTCCATAATTTTCATGCTGGCCACACAATATGGACACATCTCTTAGACCACACAGGGTCTCTAGGCTGAGAATCAGACATGAGCACTGTCCTCTTGAGTTGGATACAACCGGACAGGGGAAACCTTTAATTGGCTTGCAATGAACATGAGGAAAAAAAACAGTAACACCCTGTGTATAGGATCTAACATATATTAAGGTGGGGTTTTTTGGTGGTGGTGGTGGTGGGAAATAAATATGTGTATAATATGTGAACATTATTTCTCATAATGCATCCCCATGGATGGAGTTTTGATGGGCTGTTTTATTTGTTGTATTTGAAAGGGTCCACCTGGTCACAGTGGGCCTCCCGGGCCCCCTGGTCAACCTGGATCACCTGGTCCATGCTGCAATGGTGGTCCTTATAATGGTGGTGGTGGTGACAAAGGAGGTGGCTACTACGGAGATCAGGCATCTGAGGACAAAATTGATGCGGGTGAAATTTTAGCTTCACTGAAATCAGTCAACAGCCAGATCGAAAACATCATTAGCCCTGATGGTTCACGGAAGAATCCTGCCCGTAACTGCAGAGATCTGAAGTTCTGCCATCCTGAACTTTCAAGCGGTATGTTCCATTCCTTTCTTATCTATGTTAACAAGCAATATGGGATCCTCAAGAAATATGATTCTTTCTGTTCTTTTTCTAGTAATACAGATATATGATTTGCTGTATAAATTCACGTGCTCTTTAACTATTCTTAAAAATATGATAAAACTCTACTGGCTAGAGAAAAAAAATGTTGAATATTCCCAGAAAACATAAACGAAAAAGAAAGAAAATGTCTTTGTGAGTTACTATGCACTTAATTTGTACTTTAAAATGTTAAAGAAATACGTTTATGCAGATAGCTTTAAAATAACATGCCAAGAATAGAGTATACATTATTAGAGAAGATTGCCTTATTCCCCAAATGCCGACCATTTAAGTGGAGTATATCATCATCCAGCTGAACTAAATGATGTTTTTTATTTGCTTGCTTACTTGCTTGCTTTTCTTTTCTTTTTGTAGGAGAGTATTGGATCGACCCTAACCAAGGTTGCAAACTGGATGCCATCAAAGTATTCTGCAACATGGAAACTGGGGAAACGTGCCTCAATGCAAATCCATCAAATGTTCCAAAGAAGAACTGGTGGACAAGCCCAGGTCCTGAAAAGAAGCACATTTGGTTTGGAGAAACTATGAACGGAGGCTTCAAGGTAAATACCGCATTGTTTGATACTTGATGAAAGTGTTTATAGTTATCAAACTCTAAGCAAGAAGCAGAACTGAATGAAAGACCTGTGTCAAACAGCCACCAACCCTTTTGTGTTTTCATCATAGTTCGGCTGTGAAGATTCAGATCTTCCAGAAGAAGTTGCAGATGTTCAACTGGCGTTCCTCAGAATCCTTTCGAGCCGAGCCTCTCAAAACATCACCTACCACTGCAAAAACAGCATTGCCTATATGGATGAAGCCAGTGGAAATGTGAAGAGAGCACTCAAGTTCATGAGTTCTACTGATAGTGAAATCAAGGCAGAAGGAAACAACAAATTAACATACACAGTTCTGGAAGATGGCTGTACTGTAAGTAAACAAAATGCCCCCATTACAATTTTTTTTAAAAAAAAGAGGGATAGAGACATTCAGTATTTTTGGTCATTACAAAAAGTCAAACATGAATATTTAACATACAAAACAATTGTAAAAAATAGAATTTTCAAATGGTCACATTTTCATATTAACCTTCAGTGCAGTTCTGTTGATTTTAATGTCCAAAAACTACATTTATGTACTGTTTATGAGCTTTCCACTCTGCCACATATCTCAAGAGGATGCAAGATTGGTTGGAAAGATATGATGGCTACAGATGACATGTTTATTTGGGTCCCACTGAAATCAATGGGAACAATACATTTCCATGACTCATTTAGATTGCTTATCTTTATCTGGATCTAATCTGTAAGAAGTATCCTTTAGAGGAGGAAAAATTGAAGTATCAGAATTGGAACAGCAAAGTAATATTTTAATATAGCATCTGCAAGAAGCAGCTGACAATGATTTACTCTTCTCTGTCCACATCAATGAAAGGAAATCTTTCAGAACATTCAATTTTTAAATCTATCAAATGGGTGGGGATGTGAGATATCAATATTATCCTTTCTTCATTTCCTTTGGTTCTGAAATCAGGGTATGCAGAAGAGCAAGTATGATTGCTCTACCTGAGTATATTTTAACATAGCTGTTATTTTTTTACATTCACAGAAACATACTGACAAATGGGGTAAAACCGTCTTTGAATACAGAACACGCAAGACGATGAGGTTGCCGGTGATAGATATTGCACCTTTCGACATTGGCGCTTCCAATCAAGAATTTGGTGTGGACATTGGCCCAGTTTGCTTCTTATAAATCAATGCTCATTCTGAACCCTAGAAAGCAAATTCACACTCCATCTTTGCTCTTGTTTTAACCTTGGCAACTATTAGAGTCAAATCAACAGTACCCCAGTTATTTATTTGCAAAAATTCTGGAAAGAGGGGGGAGAAAAAAACAAGATAAATTCACATAAAGGGTTACCATTTTCTTATTTTGCTCTCACACAGAATACAACAAAAATGTCTTTTGCTCTTTTTCCTTTCACCAAACTCCTATGTTCAACAATGCTCTCATGGTGCTACATTGCAACTTCAACACTCAGCAACTCAAAACTGTAATTTTAGTTGAATGCTTGCCCAACCAATCAAGCACTGATGGATTCCAGCATCCAAGTTTACTTTCCATTATAAGATGCAGTTCATAAAGCTAGAGAGAATTCCCTGTTTCAACTACCTCAACATGGACAGAAACCGGGATAGGTTTGAGGATTCCCATCAAGAAAGCAGAGAGAAAAATGTGTTGGGACCAAGGAATACATCTGGTCTTTTTTGTTTGTTAGTTTGTTCCTGTGCCAGATTGAGCTGAACAGAGTATAGTCCATCAGAAGAAAAGAATGCCCTAATACCAACAGCCTTGTGTTATTTTATTTCTGGACTGCATTGCATGTTTTAAGGGTGCTCCCAAACTTTCCTGTCATTGCTGGTCAACCACTAAAATTAGGGAAGTGTAAAAAATATAAATATGATGGTGCTAGTTGTGTATGTTTTCCCTTCTAAATCTGCAAGCCAGGTTTTATTGACTTGCCTAGAAACACCAAAACTTGACAACAGTCATAAATGTCTCTTGTTGGATGTCATATGGTTGGTAGGCCATTTCTGAAGGGCTTTTCTTCATTCACTCTGTAAAAGTCAATAAAGATGCAGAATCATGAGTTTCTCTTGTCACATTCACACATGTATAGTGTTGGAGGTTAACCATCTTTGTAAGCTTTTATACGGTTGTTGGTCTTTTCTTTACAGAGACACATAATAAAATATTGTAATAAAATTTTGAGGTGTCCTTTCTGTGTTACTCTGCTGGAGGTTTCATAAATGATCTTTAATATAATTTGCTCATTGAGAAAATGAGGACCCAAGATTGTTGGGGGCAATTAGCTGACCTTGTAAAAATGCCGCTTCGTAATAAGCAGGCATATACAATGGAATGAAGGCTGAGCACACTGGGTTGTATCCCAAAAATTGTAAGCCGCCCTGAGTCTTCGGAGAAGGGCAGCATATAAATGTAATTTTAAAAAAAATGCAAGGACTTCCCAGATGAAGAACTACCTGATTCTGTCGTTTTGTTTTTTAATTCCATTGAGGAGTTCCGGCAATAGCTTAATTTTTCTTCTCATTCACATTGCCAAGCAGACAAAGCAACTTTATTGTAAATAATTAGAAAATCATAGATATGGAGAAGTTCTGCCTATAGCAGGGGTGGCGAACAAGTTCGACACAAAGAGCCAAAATTTTAAACTGTGAGAGTCACAGAGCCACACCACGCAGTGAACTGCCAAAACAGACAAACACTCACACAAAAGCATACTAAGAACAAACGGCAAGATGTGGCACAACATGTGACACACGTGTCCCCCTGCTCGCTGGCCCATGCAGTTGTTTCCGAGGGATGGGAGACGGGATGACGCAGCCTGGGGGCGGGGCTACGCGCTTGGAAATCTCTCCTCAGAGGTCCCTCCTCAGAAGCAGCATAACAAAATCCAAACTTGGCAAAGAGCCACAGTATACAAAATAATGAAAAGAGGCAAAGAGCCGCATTCATTTTGGCCGGGAGCCGCATGCGGCTCGAGAGCCGCGTGTTCGCCACCCCTGGCCTATAGCAACACATAAGAAAGCTGCCTTGTACAGATCAGTATCGGACTCAAGCCCCAGACCTCCCTCCTATCTTTTCAAATCAATGGGTTTTATCCTTACTTTTTTCAACCTTGAAGCTCCATTCCATGTTGATTAGATGACTGGCGTGACTGTCAAGGGTTGAAATTTCAGCCCACTGTCAGATCCGTGTATCTGCCATTCTTCAATAGAAGAAGAAGAGGGGGAGAGTTGGTACAAGTAATCCATTTTGATGTAACCTGAATATATTAAATCTTATATTGAATCTGTATAACTTGCACATGATATACAACTGGAGGACTGGAGCCAGATGTCTAGAAACTTGTCACCTCTTGGAGAGATAGCAAGAGGAGAAGGGACCATAAAAATTCCAGCTCTGGAAGATACCCCTAGGAAACTCTTCTAAGATATGTTCCCAGAGAAGGGGAGGGGGGAAATTAACATGTTGGTTCTTTGACTAAATCCACATCTAAATAAGGGGAGGGGTTCTAACTCCCTTTATCTATTACTGTATGCCTGGAAGCATCTTAGATTCTGCTTGGACTAGTAATGGATTCACTTCCTTACAATAAAGAATTCCTTTTGAAATACTTAGCTTTCAGAAGTTCATTCTTTTCAGTTGAAGGGGAAAAGTCCATTGCTTACATTTTCCTTGTCTTCTTTTTGCAGCAGCACAGATGGGGCAACTAGCAACATAGTTTTCAATGTCCTTTTTGAGAGATGGTCACCAAAATTGTCTTTTGATGAGGTGCAGGTTTTTACAAAACCAAAGTGCCCCACTATTTTTGAGTGGTGGCAATGTTTCATGAGGTCCATTCTCTGGCTGGCAGAGACGTAAAGTTTGTTTTCTACCCAGGCTGGACCATCTTTGAGTAAGCAAGTGTTTTTGTTAGCCTGGAGCCAGTCATCCTTAAGTAGTGCCTCCTTAAATATTGAAGTCGTTGCATTGTCAGTCAGTGATTTTTTTCTTCTCTTGTGCCCAGGTGATTACTTCGGCTGCAAGTTGAGTTGGTTGGATCATGGGTTTTATAACTTCAAATACTGCTGTTGTATTGGGGTTTCCTGGACAAGGCATCTGCCAAGAAATTTTTTTCCCCTGGGAGATATTTGAGAGTAAAATTAAACAATTTAAAATATTGAGCCCACCTTGCTTGTTTTTCTGAGAGTTTCCATTTAGTTTTCAGGACTTCTAGATTTTTATGATCAGTCCAGACTTCAAAGAGGATTTGTTTCTTTCTAGGAAGAGTCTCCATGTGAGGAGTGCCCATCGCACAGCATATGCCTCTTTCTCCCATATGGCCCATCTTTGCTCAGTTTCTGTCAGTTTCTTGGAAGTATAAGCACATGGTTGTAACTGTCCACGTCCATTCTTTCGGAGTAGAATTGCTCCAACTGCTACATTGCTAGCATCTGCTTGGATGACAAATGGTGGTTAAAGTCTGGGTGTTTCAGGATTGGGTCTGCTGAGAACAGTTGTTTAAGTTTTTTGAATGCCACTTGGCATTCCATCATCTAGGTAAGCGGTTGCCTTGGTTTGGGTTTCTCCCCCCTTTTGTTTTTAACAAGTTTGTGATGGGGAGGGTGATATTCACAAAAGCTGGAATGAACTGGCGGTAAAAGTTTGCAAAACCCAGGAAGCTTTGCAGTTGTTTGCGAGTATGGGGTGGCTCCCAATCGATGACAGCTTTTACTTTTTGTGGGTCCATCTCTATTCCCTTGTGGAATATTCTATATCCCAGGTAGTCAATTTTTTCTTGGTGGAATTCACATTTAGAGAGTTTTGCATATAGTTTGGTATTTAGGAGTTTTGTGAGAACTGCTCGGAGTAACTTGATGTGTTCTTCTTTTGTTTCAGTGTAGATTAAAATATCATCAAGATAAACAAGAACCCCTTTGTACAAAAATTCATGGAGAGTCTCATTAATTAATTGCATGAACATGGAAGGTGCTCCTTGTAATCCAAAAGGGAGCACTTTAAATTGGTAGCATCCCAGTGGGGTGTTAAAAGCCATCTTCCACTCATCCCCTTCCCTTATTCTGATGTGGTAGTATGCCTCTCGTAGGTCTAACTTTGAAAAAAAAATTCCTTTAGAGAGGTGAGCTTCATGAGGACATGAGGAGTGGGTACATATTCTCCACGCTGATGGCATTTAGATTTTTGTAACTCATACATAGACACAAAGAGCCATCTTTCTTTTCACAGAATAATATTGGGGCTGCTATTTTTGGTCAGGTAGGTTCGATGAAACCCCTTTTTAGATTTTTATTGATAAATGCTCCGAGTTCTTTTAGTTCTCTGGGGGACATGCAGTACATTTTCGGTTTTGGAAGTTTAGCCCCTGGTGGCATTTCAATGGGGCAGTCTGTGGTGCGATGGGGTTGGAGTTCATCTGAAGCCTCCTCGCTCAATACTTGGGCTACATCCTGGTACTCGTTGGGGATGTTAATGGGTTCAGCCAGCTGACTGGCCATGGCTGGTTCTCTGTTCTCTGTTCCCTTTTTTTCCCTTTCCTCTGGGCTGTTTGCAATGCTACATGATTCTGGAAATGTACCGTTCCACTCTTCCAGTTTATTTTTGGATTCCATTTCTATAGCCATGTGAGTCCTAGGACTAGTGGCCCTTCCATTCCTGGTACTACAATGAATGTGAGCATCTCACGATGGTTCCCTAGTCTTATTTTCACTGGTTCTGTGACAAAACTGGCTGGCTCCCCCCCCCCACTATTGTTCCATCTAATTGGCAGAAAGCGATGGGATTTTCCATTTTCTTTAGTTGGATTCCCAATTTCTCTGCTAGGGAGGGGTTAATTAGGCACCGGGTGCATCCTGAATCCAGTAACACTGCAACTTCCTCCCCCTTCCTTATTCAGGTTACATTAAAAAGGGCTACTTGTACCAACTTCCCCTTCTTCTTCCATTGAAGAATGACAGATACACAGATCTGACATACTTCATCCCCTTATATTAGGCTGCTCCCCAATTTTCCGTCATTTCCCCTTGATATGGCTATTTTATAGAGACTATAACAAATCTGGTTGACTATTAAATATGGCAGGAAAGAAACATGTGGCCATCTAGATTTTTGCAGTCCAGGTTTGACAACCTTATTTCTTATAATAGACAATCTATTTCTTCTGTTGTCCTCCTTATTTTAGCATCTCCTGCTCATCACTCCATCTGAAAACTCAACCAAACCACTTTTTCACTTTCTTTCATGCTGTCTGTTTTTCTTGTTCTTTTTCAACATTGTTCTGTTCCTCTATTTCTCACTCTCGGCATAGCTTGATAAAACAAAATATAAAATTGTAACTATAAAATGGTTATAAGATTAACCATTTCCACCATGTATAAAAAATGGAACCATGCAAAATTACCTCCATGTTTTTAGGGGAAGAATGGAAAACAAGGAACAGACAGCCATATTTAATAATATTGGCCCTCTGATGGCACTGTTTCTTTTTTGCCACTATGATAAGGAGTTACCAAAATCTCATTTTACTTTTTGGTTTTAAAGGAGGAGTGCTATATTTATCTATTTTTTTCCGTTTACAATATCAGATAGCTGTATTAACATAATTCCAAGATACATATATGCATACATGGGAAAAAAGATGAAGAAATTGAGAAAATACAAACAAAAATCCACTATCATGTAAATAAAAAGCCAGATACTGTACATGTGAAAATTTATTGGGGGCTTCCGGTGACGTCTCGCCATGGCGAGGTAGGGAGATTTGAGCTCTTCTCCCACCTCGGGTTTTTCTGTTCAGGGGCAGCTGTTCGTGGCAGGGTGGATTCGTGATTTGAACACCCCAACGAGGAACAAACAATCGGAACTTGTCTGGGAGGTGCAATCCCGGGGGTGAGGAAGAGTGCCCGAAGTCCGGAACAGAAGAAGCCAGCTCCCTGGGTGAGAGCTGACCCAAAGACGAGGTGGTGTACCATCAGAGGGGAGTAGAAAGAGAAGGAGGCAGATCGGAGGAAAATGATAATTGTGTTTGGTGAGGGGCTGTAAGCGATCGGTGAGACCATCTGACGAGGATAGCCCAAAACGGAGTGGGGTGAAAGCAGAACAGAGTGGCAGCATTTTAGCGATTACCCCCAACATAAAGCGAAAGAGAGAAGGCAAGAGATCGAAAACGAGAAGGCGAGAACGAACTGTGAGTAAAAAGGGCGATCTCTAAAAGTCGGAAGGGGATCAGTGTGGTCAGGAGCACCAACGAAACACAAAGGATTTAACGGCGAATGGAAAAGTTAAAACATGCTGGGCAGTGACAAGGCGATTGTGGAGGCAGCCATTGCGCTGGGGAGAGTGGTGGAGAGTGGCGGAGATCTGGGATAAATGAACGATTGAACAAACAGTACTATAAGTGGAAGAATACAAAACTAAATCAACACACGGAGAACAGTATTTACCACCGAAGGAGAAGGGACAACTTGGGAAGGAAAGACAGGAGGCTGGAGGAAGAGCTTTAGCAATAAGAGAGCTGTTGGAACTGAGAGGATCGCTGACACCGTAAAAAAAAAAAGGACTGTAAGAGGAGACTGGCGGAGTGACAGTGCAAATTGGTGGACATTGAGAATGGTGGAACGAGCAGCATCTCGAACAGTATAAGTGGATCTGTAAACTTTTTCTAAACCTACATTACTTTTTTTTTTTTAATTACATTTATATGCCGCCCTTCTCCGAAGACTCAGGGCGGCTTACAATTTTTGGAGCACAACCCAATGCGCTCAGCAATAGCCTTCATTCCATTGTATATGCCTGCTTATTACTAAGCGGCATTTTTACAAAGTCAGCTTATTGCCCCCAACAATCTTGGGTCCTCAATTTACCTACCCCAAGAGGATGGAAGGCTGAGTCAACCTTGAGCCTGGTGGGATTCGAGCCTACAGTAATTGTAGACAGCTGGATCTTAAGAGCAGGCATTTAACAGCCTGAGCCACCAAGGACAATACTTAATTTAGAGAAGGCTATTTAAGTGAAATAGAGACTAATAGAGATTAATATATCAGACATATATATATAGGAGGATATTAGTAGAACTATTGTGTTACATAGACATTAAGGGTTGAATTATTTAAGTTAATATTTAAGATATTTAAGGCATCCAAGACAAGGAGTAGAAAGGAGGGCTGGAAAGAAAGTAGAAGTAGGAATAAGTGAGTTGAAATAGACAAAACTAGGTTACTGTGTGATATATAAACAGCTGATTTATACCAATTATTTTGTAGAAATACAGACATATTTAGGATTGAGATATAATAGATATAGTATTGATTGATATATAACGGATATAGTATTACAGTATTGAATGAATTGTTCTATTATCCCATTGGAAATTTATAACTTATCTATATTTTACCCTTTTGTTCTCTGTACCCTCATAATTGAGTATTTTATGATGAATTGTAAGTAAGGAATATAATGAAAGCATAATTAAGTGTCCCCCCCCTTGATATTAAGAATTGTGGTGGGCCTCAGTCATAATATAAGAAAATAGATATCTTTTAGAGAAAGACAAATAAGATAGGATAAATAAGGATATCAAAGAGTTATAAATATAAGTAATTTAATTAAGTGGAACCTGTTAGAAAGGTAAATGGTAATTAGAAACGTAACGTGGGGAAACATAAACAAAATAATTAAAGAACAGCAAAAGATTATTAAGGAAATGATGAGTTCAACGACTACCATTACCAAAGCGGGAAAAAAGGCAACAATAACTGCAACTCCACCTACCCCCACAGTGACCTCTACCCAGAGAATGATAGAAGGGATGCTAGGTCCCAAAAAAGCTAACACCCATGCGGGCACACAAGTAGTACAGAACACACTTCAGACAATTCAAAATATGATGTTAACGATGCAAGAAACCATGTTGAACAACCATGTAGAAAGTAAAAAGAAAGGGAAATGATGAGAACAGAATTAAAAATGAGCTGGGGAGATGAAAATGAAATCAAAAATCTGGAGGGGAAAATAGGACAACTGCAGGAAATGACAAAGATGAACAAAGAAAAGATTGCAATTATTACTAAACAGGCAGATCAAACAGGAAAGAAAGTAGAGGACATAGAACAAAAATGAAGGACCAATATAGGGAGACAACCGAGACCTTGACCTACTTAGAAATGGATACAGCCTCATACTACTTAAGATTCCAAAACATACAGGAAGAAAGAGAGGAAAACCTGACCTTAGTTATGGCAAAAATGTTAGCGACTCTATTAAGAAAGGATAGAAATGAGATGATTCAAGAACTGGACGAGCATATAGGGTCTTTACGAGTTACGCGAGACGACATGGGCTCCCTCGGGAAGTCCATGTCAGGTTTGCGAGAAAATGAATTAAGGAAATAATTTACAGATTGACAAGGGAGGAAATTATAAATTATAAGGGAAGACAAATCATGGTATTAAAACAGATACCAAGAAGGGTGAGGGAGCAAAGAAAAGAATATAGATTTCTCACGAACTATTTAAACAAAAAGAATATACTCTTCAGATGGAATGATCCCGAGGGGGTCTTGGTGACGTGGGAAGGGAAAAGAATAAGGATTGATAACTTAACTAAGGCCCAAAGATTTTTCGAGCAGGTAGGAGGATCGGAGGAGGAATTAAGCAGTAGGGGAGACTCACGAAATACGAGTCAAGAGGAATTACAAGTTATTACAAGTTAGAGGAGGAGAGAGAAGGGAGGGGAAAGAGGGGGATAGAGAAACATCGGTGGGGGAAGAAAGAAGGAGGGAAGAGACAGGGGTGAAAACTAGAAGTCAGACAGTAGGTAAAATGTGGTAAGAGGTAGAAAGAAAAGGATTAAATGGGAAAGGGAGTAAAATTGATATCGATAAACATTAATGGGTTGAATAGTCCAATTAAAAGGAAAAAAATATTTACCAAATTAGAAAAGCAAAATTGGACATAATATGTCTCCAAGAAGTCCACATAAGGAACAGGATCAAGGATATTTACAGAATAAGAGATTGGGGAAGATATTTACAGCTTTAGCAGGGGAGAAATAGAGAGGGGTGGTATTATACATAAAGGAAGATATTGCAGCAAAATTAATTTATAATGACACAACAGGAAGAATATTGATGGTGGAAGTGGAGATACATAACAAGAAAACCCTACTAGTGGGAATCTATGCGCTGAATAAGAACCAAAAGGAGTTTTACAAAAATCTATACAAAAAATTGATAGAAAGTGGTAATACAAGAATTTGTCTAATGGGGGACTACAATGCAATAATTGATAATAAACAAGACTATAAATGCGGACAAAATCAATATCCAAAACGAAACATTCTACCCAAAATATTTTTTGAAATGTCGGAGGAATTAGGATTGGAAGATCTATGGAGAAAAAGAAACCCAGGAGCCGCACAGTATACTTTCTACTCCAGTCCACATAAATCATGGTCGAGGATAGACATGATATGGGTAAACAGTAAACTAAACAGGGAAATCCAAGATATAAAAATTTTAACAAATATATGGGCAGACCATAATCCAATGTTAATAACCTGGAAGGAATGGATAGGGAAGGTCGTTGAAGACCCCTGTGTTAAAGGAAGAAAAAAATTTTTTTTAATTCATGCTGCAGCAAGGTCTGCAACACTTACTCGTTGTCCGAGGTTCCCTGCTGATGTTGTCCTGGGTTCCCGCAGGAACGAGTCTCAGCCCTCGCCAAGACAATTTAGGGGGTCCTCGCAAGGACGAAAGAAGCCAAATAAGGGACACCACACAAGAAATTTCTAAAGATGAGAGAGCACGAAGTGCCTGGGGTGATGTTGTGTCCCCCAAACAGATCGCAACAGTCTCTTTTATTAAGCAGATTTAGCAGGGAGGGGTAACTACAGCAAGGAGGGGAGTAGCATATGGAGAGTTACCAAACAGCGTGAGTCTGAGCATGCGTATCAACAAAACACCACCTGGTTTACAGGAAATCATAAATTCCAGCAGAATAGAAACCTAAACTCAGGGAAAACAAAACTTAATTAGAGGAGGAATGCAAAGGGAGTAGTGTCCATCAAGTCTGTCAGGCATTTGATATCTTGCAGCTCTGAAAGGAATGCAATGGGAGTAGTATCCATCAAGTCTGTCAGGCATTTGTTATCATATAGTTCTGAACAAGGTTAAGTCACATTCTTTTAGCTGTGAGGCCTAAGAACACCTGAACATAAGATATATCCATATGTCCTCTGTTTTTATTTTTTTACAAGATGGTTAATAACCTTCTAAAGCTACGACATCCCCAGTGAATCCCCCCTCCGGGACAGCACGCAGGGAGCCAGTACGCTTTTCCAAAGGAAAAGTTTCTGATTCAGAGTCTTCATCAGACTCAGAGGCTAAATCTAAAAGAGGTTGTTTAAATTCATTTTCAACAGTGTGCTTTAGCAAGAGGACATCATCACTAATACTGTTTAGTCGTTGTTTCAAGAAAGCTAGAACTCTCCCCATGACACATGGGCCAACTGTACATGCAAGGAGCAACAAAATCAGAGGACCGGCTAGGGCCGAGAGGAGGGTGGTCAACCAGGGAGAAAAGTTGAACATTTCCTGGTACCACGCGTGGGATTGGGAACGCTCTCTTTCTCTATCTTTTAATCGGGTATTTAATTCTGCCATAGAGTCAAGCACAATGCCCGAACTGTCGGTATAAAAACAACATTCCTCTTTCAAGGCGACACACAGACCGCCCTGTTTAAGGAATAGCAAGTCCAAGCCCCTCCTATTTTGCAGAACTACTTCGGAAAGAGAGGTGAGGGACTTTTGGAGGGCAACCATAGATTGCTCAATGCGTTCGAGGTCATCATCTATTTCAGCACTGAGTTTGCGGATGTTTTGGTCAGCCACAACCATTCCAGCGATCCCTGTTGCCGCA
Organism: Naja naja; assembly: GCA_009733165.1. NCBI lineage: Eukaryota > Metazoa > Chordata > Lepidosauria > Squamata > Elapidae > Naja > Naja naja. Next base: position 198,455,482 of record CM019148.1, on the reverse strand, counting down.
CCAGCAGCTCCTAGGCCCAGGAGAAGGGCCAAGGTCATGGTAGTAACCATTTCCCGCTTGGTTCGTGGAAAGTACTGGGGTGTTTCCATGCGAGAAAGGAACTCATTATTGGAAAAAACAGACATTTTAGGGAGAAGATAAACCTGAATGCAAAAAGCTCTTTGTGTGTGTAAAATGTCTCCACTGACACATGCAGTAGCACCCGTAGAGCAGGCCCAAATAGAGCCATTGGAAGGAATAAAAACTGACCATGTAAACGTTTGAAAAGGTTTGCAGTCGATAGAGTAGTGTACATAGTAGCCCACCCTTCACCGTTAAACCCTAGCCTTTCTTTTGGTAAGTAGATTGTGCAGAAAATATAGGCATCTGAGGTGGCATTGATGCAAAAGTGAGAAAAGTTAGAGGGTACATACCCAAGGCAACAACCTTGACCTTCAATTGAGGATACCGTTATAGAAGAGTTAGACCACCTGCAACCAGCATCTGAGGTGCTATTGGCAAAAGGTAAGGTGGAACCTATGGCCTCATAAAAAGGGGGTTGAGAAGACAAACACAGCCAACACTTACTATCATTGTTAGGAAAAGCACGGGCTGCCACAAGGGCATCATGCGCAGAGGAGACCAAGGACACCAATGGATTGTTTCTTTTAGTCAAGGGCTGTAAAAAGGGCGAATTGACTTGTTTGTTTGGGCCCACAGGTGGGGATGTTTCTAAGGACATGGATAGACGGATTATGAATATATTACCTGGATGACTGTATTCGGACTTATCATTCGACCTTCCCCCCCATTTTTTCCCATTAAACCATTCAGTAATTGGAAGACTCCTTCCGTGAGATGTAAAAGTAACAGTCATAGGGTTAAGGCGAACGCCGCAGCAGGCCCAACTGGAGCAGGAATGCCAAGGCAAATTGTTATCAGGGCCTAGTACAGCTTTGATATAGTCAGTAGTATAGGAGCAGTCCACCAAATCTTTCCAGTTGACACACATTGCCAGGACTTGCAGTACCAATCAGAAATGGTTCCACATTTATCTAGGTGGGAGAGATCAGTAAGATGTCCTGGGCAGATATACAGGCCTGGACCAATGCTCCAGACATCCCGAGGGGAAGGATCACATTTTGTTTTATGTTTAAATCCATGGGCACCAGCATTTCAGCAAAGTCAAAGGAAAGTGCAGGAAACCAAGGCCACAGAGTTCGATTAGAGATGGAATGAAGGATGCTTCCTTGGAAGTCCAAAATAGTCCAAGTATAATTAGCGGGACAATGCAGGTTCTGCTGTGTGCTGGAATAGGAGCGCCGCAAGCGGAGAGCTGCACATGGGAAAAAGGCAAGGAGAGAAGGGAAACTTTCATATCAAAAGATCTTTTTTGCTTTGGGAAAAACAGGGAGCATACATAAGTGCCGTAGTCTTCAGATGAAATGTTAAAAATTAACAGAGAAGTGGAACAGGGAGAGGATATAATGTAAGTATTGTTAGAGGGATGGATTGGATATCCATTCTTTAGCCATGTCCACTGAGCTGGATGCAGCAAGGGATGGCGTTGTCTGCAAACAAGTTCCGCACGACCCCCAAGAGGGGTTTGCACTCTACAATGAGGAACTCTTATATAAGCACTTAGACGTTCGAGGAGAGTACATTTAGGAAGAGAAGAAGAGGCATTAGAAACAGAAGAGGCAAGAGAGATCAGGGATAGGATCAGGAGGATCTTCATCTTTCTTTTTTGGTTGATCGAGATGACAGGGGCGGACACAGCGAGCCGGAACCCACAAAACTCGATCAGGCAATTGAACTGCTGCGTAGCCTTTTCCCCAAGTGATCAGTTGAGCTGGACCTTTCCAAGCTGGATCCGGAAGATGCCTATAATAAACCAGAGGATGAGAAGAGGAGGGAGGAGTGGAAAATGTCTCGAGGCAGCAGTGGAGGCAGGAGATCCAGTGAGATTAAGAAAATTCAATGAATACAAGCAAACATTTAATACATTTTGCAGCGCCGGAGTGTCGGGGGCTGATGCCTTTTGACCCCAAGTGTCTGTCCAAGGCCTGTTTAAGAGTCAAATTAGCTCTCTCTATGATGGCCTGGCCCTGGCTATTGAAAGGAATGCCGAATTTATGGATCATTGACCAGCGATGGCAAAATTGTGCAAAGGCAGAGCTCGATAAGCTGGTCCATTGTCAGTTTTAGAGTTTTGGACATCCCAACGTAACGAAAGTCCGAATACAATGATTAATAACTTGTTTTGCGGTTTCACCCCTTTGCAAGGTTGCCATGATGAAACCTGAATACGTATCAATGGAAACATGAATGAATTTCCAAGGGCAAAGGATGGATATTGAGTTACATCCATTTGCCATGTCTCACAAGCACTAGTACCCCTGGGGTTGACTCCTTGTGGGATTGTAGATGCCTGTAGACTGCATGTTGGACATTGCTGAATTATGGCAGAGGCTTCTTGATGGGTAATACCAAACTGCTTGACAAAAGCCTTTTTGTTCTGATGAAAATAGTCATGGCTTTCTCCTGCTGTTAAGGTATACAGACAGGAGGACGGGTTGGTTTTACATGCCTCATCTGCCATATGATTTCCTTCTGATAAAAATCCAGGAAGATGTTGATGACTTCTAATATGTGCTACAAACAGTGGATGAGCACGGAGATGTAACAAATCCTGGAGCTGTAAAAAAAGTCTCATTAAAGGGATAGGGGTTGAGGGAGAAATGTAAGCATCGTATATACAAGAGACCAGATGTGAAACATACAAACTATCTGTAATAATGTTAAGAGGCTGATTGGGAAACATTGAAAGAGCAAGATTGAAGGCAGACAATTCTGCTTGTTGGGCAGAAGACTGAGCTGAAGTAGTACGAGTCTGCCAATTGCCCTGTCCTTTATCCTGCCATACACAGGCACCTATAGATTTTGAGCCATCTGTGAACACAGTGAGGGCATCTTTGATGGGAGAGGAACTTACAGGAGTTGAAAAAAGAATGGGAACAGTTTTAAAAATTTGTAATCGAGGATCTGGAGGAAGATGGCATGAGAGAATACCATTCCAATCCTCCAAGGCATTTTGCAATGCATCTGATGTTTGAAACAAAGATTCCCATTGACTTAATTTAAAAGGCACATACAGAGTACTGAATTCTATACCCATAAGAGCCCTTGTACTCTCCTCCTTTTCCAAGAGAAGAGCTATTTGTAAGGCTTTAGTGGTGATTGAAGCCTTAGGAGTGTGTGCCAAATGTATCCATTCTAAAATGTGCATTTTCTTTCCATCAGTTAATTGGAAAATGAGAGCAGTTAAAAGAGAAGGAGTAGGTAGAATAGCAAACAAGAGAGGCTCATTAGGCAAAGCTCTGTCGACCCATCTCTGGGTGAGAGCAGTATTAACTAAAGACAAAGCAGTCTTTTGATCTTGTGTTAGGACAACAGTGTCTGATGGATGTTTAAGACCTACTAGAGCAGAAAAAGAGGAGATAGAACATGAGTTGAAACTGACAGATAAGGTCTGGCCCAATTAAGGGTTCCCAGATACTGTTGGAGTTGAACAAGTGTGGTTTTGTCTGGGAGATGTAATGTAGGGAGAACAGGCGTGGCAGCAGATGCCATGAGCTTATGACCCAAATACTGCATAGGATACTGGGTTTGGACTTTGTCAGGAGCAACATGAAGACCAGATTGAGCCAAAATAGTATACAGAAAAGTAAGAGTTTGAGAAACAGTGCCTTTTGGACCATCTGCTGCAATTAAAATATCATCCATGTAATGATAAACCAAGAAGGTAGGATATGCATCACGATAAGGCTGTAGGGCCTTATCAACATAATATTGGCACATTGTGGGAGAATTTATCATGCCTTGAGGAAGGGCCTTCCATTGATATCTAGTAGTAGGCCTTGAATTGTTAAATTGAGGAATGGTGAATGCAAAAAGAATTTATCAGCAGGAGCCAAAGGAATAGAAAAGAAACAATCCTTCAAATCTATTACTACCAAGTCATAATTGTGAGGAATTAAGTTTGGATTGGGGAGGCCACATTGTAAATGTCCCATAGGCTGAATTATGGCATTAATTTTTCTCAAATCCTGCAGGAGGCGGTATTTCCCATTTTTCTTTTTGATTACAAAGACAGGAGTATTATAAGGGCTAGTTGAAAATTCAAGATGTCCCTCTTGCAGTTGTTGAGCCACCAAATCCTGCAGAACAATAACCTTTTCCTGTGACATAGGCCATTGATCCACCCACACAGGGATAGGAGATTTCAAAACAAGAGATAAGGGAAGAGAAGACATAGTATGAAATTAAGGGATACTTAGAGTAGCATGAAGTTGAGACAAGAGATCCCGTCCCCACAAATTAGTATGCAAGGGCAGGATGAACGGTCGAAGGAAAGCAGTGATAGAGGAGTGAGGGGTAGATGCAGACAACCAAGATGCGCTAACCTTAGCAGCCTGAGCACCTCCCACACCTTGAACAGTAGAAGCGTCAGAGAGAGGCCAGGAGGGGGGCCATTCAGCTGTGCGAATCACTGAAACATCCGCACCTGCGGTCAATAAGACCTGAGAAGGTGCGCCGAGAAGAATGGAAATTATTGGCTTGGCATTTTGCACAGGCTGTTGGAGAGCAAAGAGAGAAGGATGATCAGGTGGAGGCAAGAGAATGAGAGTAGCAACAACAGTTTCCGCCTTTAGAGAAAAGCATCGATCACCAATCGCAGCCAGAGAAATGTTTTTAAAGAGTCTGAATTATGCAGAAAAGGTGCAGCTATAACACCTTCAAGGGTAAGAGAAGAGTTGGGAAACAAAAGAACAGGAACGCCTGAAGGGAGTGGAGCAAGAAGAGAGACTTTAAGGGCATGGTGAAAACAGAACCAGGGTCATCATAAACAAAATCTTCAGAAAGGTAAACAGGAAAAGCAAGAGATGGATTAGTGGAGACAGCTTGTAAATCAGCCTTTGAAGTGGGGCTAGCTGAACGCCCTTAATTAGTTTCCCTGCTCAGTTTGAGAAGGACCCTGGGCAGTTGCTAGCCCAGTGAAAGCCTTTACGCAACGTGGGCAAACAGTTTTTGGTTTTCATTAGTGGGTTGGGGAGGACTGGCGCCCTGCCAGCTGAGCTCCTCCTCCGGGCAAGCGACATTGACTCTTGAAATGACCAGGCTTCCCACAATTAAAACAATTACCATGCTGACAACAGGAAAAACTTGAGTATTAGAGGCAGGCATGGAAGAAGTTATAGCGGCTGCAAGAGCAGACATTTTATGAGAAGTGGTTCCCACCACACGACAAGCCTGCAAAAACTCAGCAAGAGTAACACCTGGTTTTCCAGACAAGGGCTGAAGTACTTTCTTACAATCCTCATTAGCATTTTCAAAAGCCAATTTTATCAAAAGCTCCTGGCGAGCAGCCTGATTTTGAATTTGTCTTTCCAGCTGTTTGGAGCCGGTTTATAAAGGTAGTATAAGGCTCAGAAGGTTCTTGAATAACCTTCAAAAATGTTTGAGAGGTTGGCCGCCTGCATCATCCACCTGCTTTAACGCTCCCATGGCACAAAGCGGATGATCGCAAAAGCACGGCATGGCAATTTTGCTGCTGGGCCAAGGTTGAAATTGCCCAGTCCCTTTTATATGATCAGCCAAGACTGCACCAGGCAAGCCTCAGAAGATCTCAGCATCTGCCAATTTATTATATTCAGAAGACCAGATGACAAATTGGGCAGGTGTTAATAACATGGAAAATAAAGACTTCCAATCATACAGTAACATCACAATATTAGTATCCATCAGAGAATCAAGCAATCCCATTACATACGGAGAGTGAATACCGTAGGAAGTAACAGCTTCTTTAAATTTTTAAGCATCCGCATTGATGTTCTCATGGAGTCCAGCACTCGGGAGGGATGGTCATAGGGTAAGCTGAAAGGAGGTTCAGTTCTTAGAGAAAGAGAGGAAGAAGCAACCAAGGCAGAAAAGTTCCTGCAGTCGGTTCTGTATCCTCCGGGAGGGAAAGACGCTGCAGGAGCAGAAAGAGCTGTGTCTGCTGGGGAGCAGAGGCAACTTCAGGGACAGTAGGAGACTCATACGGAGGTGGAGAGACCTTTGGCAGGATTCCTCCAGATAGAAGAGAGCGAGCAGCAGAATCAGTAGAAGGAGAGTTAGGATAGAGGATGCCAAGAGCAGCCATAACGGCCCGCCAAGTCACTAGGATATCAGGCGAGCTCGAGGTGTTCATGGAGGAATTTTCCTGCCGCAGCCAGGTAGCCTTCAAGGGTACCTTCCTCCGGTAGACAGGACACTTCTCATGAACATAGGATAGAAAAGAGGTAAGAGATTTCTTAGAAAGAGGATAGATAGTGGTGCCATTAACCTTTGCAAACAATTAGCCTTCTTCACCAGAGAATAGAGCTCATCCCTATGCATTGACGAGACTCTGAGTTTGAGGAGCCCATTACTTACGCGGTGCACTTTGTCGCGTCCGGACGGGTAAGCAATGAGGGTGAAGGTGACGCACCACTAGACAATGGTCGCTTCTCTGGACAACTCAACAGGATCCCGGACGAGCCCCCAGATGCTGCAGCAAGTCTGCAACACTTACTCGTTGTCCGAGGTTCCCTGCTGATGTTGTCCTGGGTCCCGCAGAGGAACGAGTCTCAGCCCTCGCCGACAATTTAGGGGTCCTCGCAAGGACTAAAGAAGCCAAATAAGAGACACCACAAGAAGTTTCTAAAGATGAGAGAGAGCACGAAGTGCCTGGGGTGATGTTGTGTCCCCGAACAGATCGCAACAGTCTCTTTTATTAAGCAGATTTAGCAGGAGGGGTAACTACAGCAAGGAGGGGAGTAGCATGGAAAGTTACCAAACAGCTGAGTCTGAGCATGCGTATCAACAAAACACCACCTGGTTTACAGGAAATCATAAATTCCAGCAGAATAGAAACCAAACTCAGGGAAAACAAAACTTAATTAGAGGAGGAATGCAATGGGTACTATCCATCAAGTCTCTGTCAGGCATTAGATATCTTGCAGCTCTGAAAGGAATGCAATGGGAGTAGTATCCATCAAGTCTGCCAGGCATTTGTTATCTTGTAGTTCTGAACAAGGTTAAGTCACATTCTTTAGCTGTGAGGCCTAAGAAAACCATAAGAACATAAGATATATCCATAAATTATTATATGCCTTCTGAAGACTCAGGGCTGCTTTACAATTTTTTTGGGATATAACCCTTATCCCCAAAGAAGAAGCAAATACAAACCAAATTAAAAACTATAGACAAATATCACTTTTGAATACAGATTATAAAATATTCATGACAATCATAGCACAAAGATTAAAAGGAATTCTCAGTGAAAAATTAACACAGACCAAACGATTTTACCAAGAGACAGATTAAACATAATATAACAACAATAGATATATTGAATACTATGAAAGCCACCTGGGGACCAAATGGCACTGATTTTCTTGGATGCTCAGAAAGCTTTTGATAATTTAAATTGGGATTTTATGAAAATGCAAATTAATAAGATGAATTTTGGATGTAATTTTGAAAAATGCTTAATGCAATATATGACAGCCAAAAGGCAAACGCATTGATAAATGGGGAAACTACCAAACTTTCAAAATAGAGAAAGGGGTTAGACAGGGTTGCCCACTGTCACCTCTGCTGTTCATCACAATATTAGAAACACGGTTAGACAGAATTAGGGAAATAAGAATATAAAGGAACTAAAGTTAAGAATCAAGAATACAAAGTACAGGCATTTGCGGATGACATGGTATTTGTGATAGAAGAACCACTGGAGACGGGCCCCATATTAATGCAAGAGATAAATAAATTTGGGAAACTAGCAGGATTAAAGGTTAATAAGGGGAAAACTAAAATATTAGTCAAAATATAACAAATAGCAAGCAAAAAAAAATTGAAGAGACAATGGGATTACAAATAGTAAACAAAATTAAATATTTAGGAATCTGGATGAGGGCGAAAACAATAATGCTGTGGGAAGATAATTATATTAAAATTCTGAAACAAATTAAGAAAGATCTGGATAATTGGAATAAAA
>CM019148.1:198431879-198446420 GCA_009733165.1 Naja naja | reverse complement strand
ACCGTAAAAAAACAAAGGACTGTAAGAGGAGACTGGCGGAGTTAACAGTGCAAATTGGTGGACATTGAGAATGGTGGAACGAGCAGCATCTCGAACAGTATAAGTGGATCTGTAAACTTTTCTAAACCTACATTACTTTTTTTTTTTAATTACATTTATATGCCGCCCTTCTCCGAAGACTCAGGGCGCTTACAATTTTGGAGCACAACCCAACGCTCAGCAATAGCCTTCATTCCATTGTATATGCCTGCTTATTACTAAGCGGCATTTTTACAAAGTCAGCTTATTGCCCCCAACAATCTTGGGTCCTCAATTTACCTACCCCAAGAGGATGGAAGGCTGAGTCAACCTTGAGCCTGGTGGGATTCGAGCCTACAGTAATTGTAGACAGCTGGATCTTAAGAGCAGGCATTTAACAGCCTGAGCCACCAAGGACAATACTTAATTTAGAGAAGGCTATTTAAGTGAAATAGAGACTAATAGAGATTAATATATCAGACATATATATATAGGAGGATATTAGTAGAACTATTGTGTTACATAGACATTAAGGGTTGAATTATTTAAGTTAATATTTAAGATATTTAAGGCATCCAAGACAAGGAGTAGAAAGGAGGGCTGGAAAGAAAGTAGAAGTAGGAATAAGTGAGTTGAAATAGACAAAACTAGGTTACTGTGTGATATATAAACAGCTGATTTATACCAATTATTTTGTAGAAATACAGACATATTTAGGATTGAGATATAATAGATATAGTATTGATTGATATATAACGGATATAGTATTACAGTATTGAATGAATTGTTCTATTATCCCATTGGAAATTTATAACTTATCTATATTTTACCCTTTTGTTCTCTGTACCCTCATAATTGAGTATTTTATGATGAATTGTAAGTAAGGAATATAATGAAAGCATAATTAAGTGTCCCCCTTGATATTAAGAATTGTGGTGGGCCTCAGTCATAATATAAGAAAATAGATATCTTTTAGAGAAAGACAAATAAGATAGGATAAATAAGGATATCAAAGAGTTATAAATATAAGTAATTTAATTAAGTGGAACCTGTTAGAAAGGTAAATGGTAATTAGAAACGTAACGTGGGGAAACATAAACAAAATAATTAAAGAACAGCAAAAGATTATTAAGGAAATGATGAGTTCAACGACTACCATTACCAAAGCGGGAAAAAGGCAACAATAACTGCAACTCCACCTACCCCACAGTGACCTCTACCCAGAGAATGATAGAAGGGATGCTAGGTCCCAAAAAGCTAACACCATGCGGGCACACAAGTAGTACAGAACACACTTCAGACAATTCAAAATATGATGTTAACGATGCAAGAAACCATGTTGAACAACCATGTAGAAAGTAAAAAAGAAAGGGAAATGATGAGAACAGAATTAAAAAATGAGCTGGGGGAGATGAAAAATGAAATCAAAAATCTGGAGGGGAAAATAGGACAACTGCAGGAAATGACAAAGATGAACAAAGAAAAGATTGCAATTATTACTAAACAGGCAGATCAAACAGGAAAGAAAGTAGAGGACATAGAACAAAAAATGAAGGACCAATATAGGGAGACAACCGAGACCTTGACCTACTTAGAAATGGATACAGCCTCATACTACTTAAGATTCCAAAACATACAGGAAGAAAGAGAGGAAAACCTGACCTTAGTTATGGCAAAAATGTTAGCGACTCTATTAAGAAAGGATAGAAATGAGATGATTCAAGAACTGGACGAGCATATAGGGTCTTTACGAGTTCTGAGACGACATGGGCTCCCTCGGGAAGTCCATGTCAGGTTTGCGAGAAAATGAATTAAGGAAATAATTTACAGATTGACAAGGGAGGAAATTATAAATTATAAGGAAGACAAATCATGGTATTAAAACAGATACCAAGAAGGGTGAGGGAGCAAAGAAAAGAATATAGATTTCTCACGAACTATTTAAACAAAAAGAATATACTCTTCAGATGGAATGATCCCGAGGGGTCTTGGTGACGGGAAGGAAAAGAATAAGGATTGATAACTTAACTAAGGCCCAAAGATTTTTCGAGCAGGTAGGAGGATCGAGGAGGAATCAGTAGGGAGACTCACGAAATACGAGTCAAGAGGAATTACAAGTTATTACAAGTTAGAGGAGGAGAGAGAAGGAGGGGAAGAGGGGATAGAGAAACATCGGTTGGGGAAGAAAGAAGGAGGGAAGAGACAGGGGTGAAAACTAGAAGTCAGACAGTAGGTAAAATGTGGTAAGAGGTAGAAAGAAAAGGATTAAATGGGAAAGGGAGTAAAATTGATATCGATAAACATTAATGGGTTGAATAGTCCAATTAAAAGGAAAAAAATATTTACCAAATTAGAAAAGCAAAAATTGGACATAATATGTCTCCAAGAAGTCCACATAAGGGAACAGGATCAAGGATATTTACAGAATAAGAGATTGGGGAAGATATTTACAGCTTTAGCAGGGGAGAAATAGAGAGGGGTGGTATTATACATAAAGGAAGATATTGCAGCAAAATTAATTTATAATGACACAACAGGAAGAATATTGATGGTGGAAGTGGAGATACATAACAAGAAAACCCTACTAGTGGGAATCTATGCGCTGAATAAGAACCAAAAGGAGTTTTACAAAAATCTATACAAAAAATTGATAGAAAGTGGTAATACAAGAATTTGTCTAATGGGGGACTACAATGCAATAATTGATAATAAACAAGACTATAAATGCGGACAAAATCAATATCCAAAACGAAACATTCTACCCAAAATATTTTTTGAAATGTCGGAGGAATTAGGATTGGAAGATCTATGGAGAAAAAGAAACCCAGGAGCCGCACAGTATACTTTCTACTCCAGTCCACATAAATCATGGTCGAGGATAGACATGATATGGGTAAACAGTAAACTAAACAGGAAATCCAAGATATAAAAATTTTAACAAATATATGGGCAGACCATAATCCAATGTTAATAACCTGGAAGGAATGGATAGGGAAGGTCGTTGAAGACCCCTGTGTTAAAGGAAGAAAAAATTTTTTTAATTCATGCTGCAGCAAGGTCTGCAACACTTACTCGTTGTCCAAGGTTCCCTGCTGATGTTGTCCTGGGTTCCCGCAGGAACGAGTCTCAGCCCTCGCCGAGACAATTTAGGGGTCCTCAAGGACGAAAGAAGCCAAATAAGGGACACCACACAAGAAATTTCTAAAGATGAGAGAGCACGAAGTGCCTGGGGTGATGTTGTGTCCCCAAACAGATCGCAACAGTCTCTTTTATTAAGCAGATTTAGCAGGGAGGGGTAACTACAGCAAGGAGGGGAGTAGCATATGGAAAGTTACCAAACAGCGTGAGTCTGAGCATGCGTATCAACAAAACACCACCTGGTTTACAGGAAATCATAAATTCCAGCAGAATAGAAACCTAAACTCAGGGAAAACAAAACTTAATTAGAGGAGGAATGCAAAGGAGTAGTGTCCATCAAGTCTGTCAGGCATTTGATATCTTGCAGCTCTGAAAGGAATGCAATGGGAGTAGTATCCATCAAGTCTGTCAGGCATTTGTTATCATATAGTTCTGAACAAGGTTAAGTCACATTCTTTTAGCTGTGAGGCCTAAGAACACCTGAACATAAGATATATCCATATGTCCTCTGTTTTATTTTTTACAAGATGGTTAATCACCTTCTAAAGCTACGACATCCCCACTGGATCCCCTCCGGGACAGCCCAGGGAGCCAGCACGCTTTCCAAAGGAAAAGTTTCCGATGCAGAGTCTTCATCAGACTCAGAGGCTAAATCTCAAAGAGGTTGTTTGAATTCATTTTCCACAGTGTGCTTTAGCAAGAGGACATCATCACTAATACTGTTTAGTCGTTGTTTCAAGAAAGCTAGAACTCTCCCCATGACACATGGGCCAACTGTACATGCAAGGAGCAACAAAATCAGAGGACCGGCTAGGGCCGAGAGGAGGGTGGTCAACCAGGGAGAAAAGTTGAACATTTCCTGGTACCACGTGGGATTGGGAACGCTCTCTTTCTCTATCTTTTAATCGGGTATTTAATTCTGCCATAGAGTCAAGCACAATGCCCGAACTGTCGGTATAAAAACAACATTCCTCTTTCAAGGCGACACACAGACCGCCCTGTTTAAGGAATAGCAAGTCCAAGCCCCTCCTATTTTGCAGAACTACTTGGAAAGAGAGGTGAGGGACTTTTGGAGGGCAACCATAGATTGCTCAATGCGTTCGAGGTCATCATCTATTTCAGCACTGAGTTTGCGGATGTTTTGGTCAGCCACAACCATTCCAGCGATCCCTGTTGCCGCACCAGCAGCTCCTAGGCCCAGGAGAAGGGCCAAGGTCATGGTAGTAACCATTTCCCGTTTGGTTCGTGGAAAGTACTGGGGTGTTTCCATGCGAGAAAGGAACTCATTATTGGAAAAAACAGACATTTTAGGGAGAAGATAAACCTGAATGCAAAAAGCTCTTTGTGTGTGTAAAATGTCTCCACTGACACATGCAGTAGCACCTGTAGAGCAGGCCCAAATAGAGCCATTGGAAGGAATAAAAAACTGACCATGTAAACGTTTGAAAAGGTTTGCAGTCGATAGAGTAGTGTACATAGTAGCCCACCCTTCACCGTTAAACCCTAGCCTTTCTTTTGGTAAGTAGATTGTGCAGAAAATATAGGCATCTGAGGTGGCATTGATGCAAAAGTGAGAAAAGTTAGAGGGTACATACCCAAGGCAACAACCTTGACCTTCAATTGAGGATACCGTTATAGAAGAGTTAGACCACCTGCAACCAGCATCTGAGGTGCTATTGGCAAAAGGTAAGGCGGAACCTATGGCCTCAAAAAGGGGGTTGAGAAGACAAACACAGCCAACACTTACTATCATTGTTAGGAAAAGCACGGGCTGCCACAAGGGCATCATGTGCAGAGGAGACCAAGGACACCAATGGATTGTTTCTTTTAGTCAAGGGCTGTAAAAAGGGCGAATTGACTTGTTTGTTTGGGCCCACAGGTGGGGATGTTTCTAAGGACATGGATAGACGGATTATGAATATATTACCTGGATGACTGTATTCGGACTTATCGTTCGACCTTCCCCCCCATTTTTTCCCATTAAACCATTCAGTAATTGGAAGACTCCTTCCGTGAGATGTAAAAGTAACAGTCATAGGGTTAAGGCGAACGCCGCAGCAGGCCCAATTGGAGCAGGAATGCCAAGGCAAATTGTTATCAGGGCCTAGTACAGCTTTGATATAGTCAGTAGTATAGGGAGCAGTCCACCAAATCTTTCCAGTTGACACACATTGCCAGGACTTGCAGTACCAATCAGAGATGGTTCCACATTTATCTAGGTGGGAGAGATCAGTAAGATGTCCTGGGCAGATATACAGGCCTGGACCAATGCTCCAGACATCCCGAGGGAAGGATCACATTTTGTTTTATGTTTAAATCCATGGGCGACCAGCATTTCAGCAAAGTCAAAGGAAAGTGCAGGAAACCAAGGCCACAGAGTTCGATTAGAGATGGAATGAAGGATGCTTCCTTGGAAGTCCAAAATAGTCCAAGTATAATTAGCGGGACGATGCAGGTTCTGCTGTGTGCTGGAATAGGAGCGCCGCAAGCGGAGAGCTGCACATGGGAAAAAGGCAAGGAGAGAAGGGAAACTTTCATATCAAAAGATCTTTTTTGCTTTGGGAAAAACAGGGAGCATACATAAGTGCCGTAGTCTTCAGATGAAATGTTAAAAATTAACAGAGAAGTGGAACAGGGAGAGGATATAATGTAAGTATTGTTAGAGGGATGGATTGGATATCCATTCTTTAGCCATGTCCACTGAGCTGGATGCAGCAAGGGATGGCGTTGTCTGCAAACAAGTTCCGACGACCCCAAGAGGGGTTTGCACTCTACAATGAGGAACTCTTATATAAGCACTTAGACGTTCAAGGAGAGTACATTTAGGAAGAGAGAAGAGGCATTAGAGACAGAAGAGGCAAGAGAGATCAGGGATAGGATCAGGAGGATCTTCATCTTTCTTTTTTGGTTGATCGAGATGACAGGGGCGGACACAGCGAGCCGGAACCCACAAAACTCGATCAGGCAATTGAACTGCTGCGTAGCCTTTTCCCCAAGTGATCAGTTGAGCTGGACCTTTCCAAGCTGGATCCGGAAGATGCCTATAATAAACCAGAGGATGAGAAGAGGGGAGGGGAGGAGTGGAAAAATGTCTCGAGGCAGCAGTGGAGGCAGGAGATCCAGTGAGATTAAGAAAATTCAATGAATACAAGCAAACATTTAATACATTTTGCAGCCGGAGTGTCGGGGGCTGATGCCTTTTGACCCCAAGTGTCTGTCCAAGGCCTGTTTAAGAGTCAAATTAGCTCTCTCTATAATGGCCTGGCCCTGGCTATTGAAAGGAATGCCGAATTTATGGATTATTGACCAGCGATGGCAAAATTGTGCAAAGGCAGAGCTCGTATAAGCTGGTCCATTGTCAGTTTTAGAGTTTTGGACATCCCAACGTACGAAAGTCCGAATACAATGATTAATAACTTGTTTTGCGGTTTCACCCTTTGCAAGGTTGCCATGATGAAACCTGAATACGTATCAATGGAAACATGAATGAATTTCCAAGGGGCAAAGGATGGATATTGAGTTACATCCATTTGCCATGTCTCACAAGCACTAGTACCCCTGGGGTTGACCCCTTGTGGGATTGCAGATGCCTGTAGACTGCATGTTGGACATTGCTGAATTATGGCAGAGGCTTCTTGATGGGTAATACCAAACTGCTTGACAAGAGCCTTTTGTTCTGATGAAAATAGTCATGGCTTTCTCCTGCTGTTAAGGTATACAGACAGGAGGACGGGTTGGTTTTACATGCCTCATCTGCCATATGATTTCCTTCTGATAAAAATCCAGGAAGATGTTGATGACTTCTAATATGTGCTACAAACAGTGGATGAGCACGGAGATGTAACAAATCCTGGAGCTGTAAAAAGTCTCATTAAAGGGACAGGGGTTGAGGGAGAAATGTAAGCATCGTATATACAAGAGACCAGATGTGAAACATACAAACTATCTGTAATAATGTTAAGGGGCTGATTGGGAAACATTGAAAGAGCAAGATTGAAGGCAGACAATTCTGCTTGTTGGGCAGAAGACTGAGCTGAAGTAGTACGAGTCTGCCAATTGTCCTGTCCTTTATCCTGCCATACACAGGCACCTATAGATTTTGAGCCATCTGTGAACACAGTGAGGGCATCTTTGATGGGAGAGGAACTTACAGGAGTTGAAAAAAGAATGGGAACAGTTTTTAAAATTTGTAATCGAGGATCTGGAGGAAGATGGCATGAGAGAATACCATTCCAATCCTCCAAGGCATTTTGCAATGCATCTGATGTTTGAAACAAAGATTCCCATTGACTTAATTTAAAAGGCACATACAGAGTACTGAATTCTATACCCATAAGAGCCCTTGTACGTCTCCTCCCTTTTTCCAAGAGAAGAGCTATTTGTAAGGCTTTAGTGGTGATTGAAGCCTTAGGAGTGTGTGCCAAATGTATCCATTCTAAAATGTGCATTTTCTTTCCATCAGTTAATTGGAAAATGAGAGCAGTTAAAAGAGAAGGAGTAGGTAGAATAGCAAACAAGAGAGGCTCATTAGGCAAAGCTCTGTCGACCCATCTCTGGGTGAGAGCAGTATTAACTAAAGACAAAGCAGTCTTTTGATCTTGTGTTAAGACAACAGTGTCTGATGGATGTTTAAGACCTACTAGAGCAGAAAAAAGAGGAGATAGAACATGAGTTGAAACTGACAGATAAGGTCTGGCCCAATTAAGGGTTCCCAGATACTGTTGGAGTTGAACAAGTGTGGTTTTGTCTGGGAGATGTAATGTAGGGAGAACAGGCGTGGCAGCAGATGCCATGAGCTTATGACCCAAATACTGCATAGGATACTGGGTTTGGACTTTGTCAGGAGCAACATGAAGACCAGATTGAGCCAAAATAGTATACAGAAAAGTAAGAGTTTGAGAAACAGTGCCTTTTGGACCATCTGCTGCAATTAAAATATCATCCATGTAATGATAAACCAAGAAGGTAGGATATGCATCACGATAAGGCTGTAGGGCCTTATCAACATAATATTGGCACATTGTGGGAGAATTTATCATGCCTTGAGGAAGGGCCTTCCATTGATATCTAGTAGTAGGCCTTGAATTGTTAAATTGAGGAATGGTGAATGCAAAAAGAATTCTGTCAGCAGGAGCCAAAGGAATAGAAAAGAAACAATCCTTCAAATCTATTACTACCAAGTCATAATTGTGAGGAATTAAGTTTGGATTGGGGAGGCCACATTGTAAAGGTCCCATAGGCTGAATTATGGCATTAATTTTTCTCAAATCCTGCAGGAGGCGGTATTTCCCATTTTTCTTTTTGATTACAAAGACAGGAGTATTATAAGGGCTAGTTGAAAATTCAAGATGTCCCTCTTGCAGTTGTTGAGCCACCAAATCCTGCAGGACTATAACCTTTTCCTGTGACATAGGCCATTGATCCACCCACACAGGGATAGGAGATTTCAAAACAAGAGATAAGGGAAGAGAAGACATAGTATGAAATTAAGGGATAGTTAGAGTAGCATGAAGTTGAGACAAGAGATCCCGTCCCCACAAATTAGTATGCAAGGGCAGGATGAAAGGTCGAAGGAAAGCAGTGATAGAGGAGTGAGGGGTAGATGCAGACAACCAAGATGTGCTAACCTTAGCAGCCTGAGCACCTCCCACACCTTGAACAGTAGAAGCGTCAGAGAGAGGCCAGGAGGGGGCCATTCAGCTGTGCAATCAAGACCTGAGAAGGTGCGGCCGTTGAGAAGAATGGAAATTATTGGCTTGGCGTTTTGCACAGGCTGTTGGAGAGCAAAGAGAGAAGGATGATCAGGTGGAGGCAAGAGAATGAGAGTAGCAACAACAGTTTCCGCCTTTAGAGAAAAGCATCGATCACCGATCGCAGCCAGAGAAATGTTTTTTAAAGAGTCTGAATTATGCAGAAAAGGTGCAGCTATAACACCTTCAAGGGTAAGAGAAGAGTTGGGAAACAAAAGAACAGGAACGTCTGAAGGGAGTGGAGCAAGAAGAGAGACTTTTAAGGGCATGGTGAAAACAGAACCAGGGTCATCATAAACAAAATCTTCAGAAAGGTAAACAGGAAAAGCAAGAGATGGATTAGTGGAGACAGCTTGTAAATCAGCCTTTGAAGTGGGGCTAGCTGAACGCCCCTTAATTAGTTTCCCTGCTCAGTCTGAGAAGGACCCTGGGGGCAGTGCTAGCCCAGTGAAAGCCTTTACGGCAACGCTGGCAAACAGTTTTTGGTTTTCATTAGTAGGGTTGGGGGAGGACCCGGCGCTGCCTGAGCTCCTCCACCGGGCAAGCGACACTGACTCTTGAAATGACCAGGCTTCCCACAATTAAAACAATTACCATGCTGAACAACAGGAAAAACTTGAGTATTAGAGGCAGGCATGGAAGAAGTTATAGCGGCTGCAAGAGCAGACATTTTATGAGAAGTGGTTCCCACCACACGACAAGCCTGCAAAAACTCAGCAAGAGTAACACCTGGTTTTCCAGACAAGGGCTGAAGTACTTTCTTACAATCCTCATTAGCATTTTCAAAAGCCAATTTTATCAAAAGCTCCTGGCGAGCAGCCTGATTTTGAATTTGTCTTTCCAGCTGTTTGGAGCCGGTTTATAAAGGTAGTATAAGGCTCAGAAGGTTCTTGAATAACCTTCAAAATGTTTGAGAGGCTCGGCCGCTGCATCATCCACCTGCTTTAACGCTCCCATGGCACAAAGGCGGATGATCAAAAGCACGGCGCGGCAATTTTGCTGCTGGGCCAAGGTTGAAATTGCCCAGTCCCTTTTATATGATCAGCCAAGACTGCACCAGGCAAGCCTCGAAGATCTCAGCATCTGCCAATTTATTATATTCAGAAGACCAGATGACAAATTGGGCAGGTGTTAATAACATGGAAAATAAAGACAATCATACAGTAACATATTAGTATCCATCAGAGAATCAAGCAATCCCATTACATACGGAGAGTGAATACCGTAGGAAGTAACAGCTTCTTTTAAATTTTTAAGCATCCGCATTGATGTTCTCATGGAGTCCAGCACCCGGAGGGATGGTCATAGGGTAAGCTGAAAGCGGAGGTTCAGTTCTTAGAGAAAGAGAGGAGGAAGCAACCAAGGCAGAAAAAGTTCCTGCAGTCGTGTCTGTATCCTCCGAAGGAGGGAAAGACGCTGCAGGAGCAGAAAGAGCTGTGTCTGCTGGGGGAGCAGAGGCAACTTCAGGGACAGTAGGAGACTCATACGGAGGTGGAGAGACCTTTGGCAAGGATTCCTCCGTATTAGAAGAGAGCGAGCAGCAGAATCAGTAGAAGGAGAGTTAGGATAGAGGATGCCAAGAGCAGCCATAACGGCCCGCCAAGTCACTAGGATATCAGGCGGAGCTCGAGGGTGTTCATGGAGGAATTTTCCCAAGCGCAGCCAGGTAGCCTTCTTAAGGGTACCTTCCTCCGGGTAGACAGGACACTTCTCATGAACATAGGATAGAAAAGAGGTAAGAGATTTCTTAGAAAGAGGATAGATAGTGGTGCCATTAACCTTTTGCAAACAATTAGCCTTCTTCACCAGAGAATAGAGCTCATCCCTATGCTTTGACGAGACTCTCGAGTTTGAGGAGCCCATTACTTACGTGTGCACTTTGTCGCGTCCGGACGGGTAAGCAATGAGGGTGAAGGTGACGCACCACTAGACAATGGTCACGCCTCTGGACAATTCAGCAGGATCCCGGACGAGCCCCCAGATGCTGCAGCAAGGTCTGCAACACTTACTCGTTGTCCGAGGTTCCCTGCTGATGTTGTCCTGGGTTCCCAGCGAGGAACGAAGTCTCAGCCCTCGCCGAGACAATTTAGGGGGTCCTCGCAAGGACGAAAGAAGCCAAATAAGAGACACCACACAAGAAGTTTCTAAAGATGAGAGAGCACGAAGTGCCTGGGGTGATGTTATGTCCCCAACAGATCGCAACAGTCTCTTTATTAAGCAGATTTAGCAGGGAGGGGTAACTACAGCAAGGAGGGAGTAGCATATGGAAAGTTACCAAACAGCGTGAGTCTGAGCATGCATATCAACAAAACACCACCTGGTTTACAGGAAATCATAAATTCCAGCAGAATAGAAACCTAAACTCAGGGAAAACAAAACTTAATTAGAGGAGGAATGCAATGGGAGTAGTGTCCATCAAGTCTGTCAGGCATTTGATATCTTGCAGCTCTGAAAGGAATGCAATGGGAGTAGTATCCATCAAGTCTGTCAGGCATTTGTTATCATATAGTTCTGAACAAGGTTAAGTCACATTCTTTTTAGCTGTGAGGCCTAAGAAAACCTGAACATAAGATATATCCATAAATTCTTATGCAGCCTTCTGAAGACTCAGGCTTACAATTTTTGGGATATAACCCTTATCCCCAAAGAAGAAGCAAATACAAACCAAATTAAAACTATAGACAAATATCACTTTTGAATACAGATTATAAAATATTCATGACAATCATAGCACAAAGATTAAAAGGAATTCTCAGTGAAAAATTAACACAGACCAAAACGGATTTTTACCAAGAGACAGATTAAACATAATATAACAACAATAGATATATTGAATACTATGAAAGCCACCTGGGGACCAAATGGCACTGATTTTCTTGGATGCTCAGAAAGCTTTTGATAATTTAAATTGGGATTTTATGAAAATGCAAATTAATAAGATGAATTTTGGATGTAATTTTGAAAAATGCTTAATGCAATATATGACAGCCAAAAGGCAAACGTACTGATAAATGGGGAAACTACCAAAACTTTCAAAATAGAGAAAGGGGTTAGACAGGGTTGCCCACTGTCACCTCTGCTGTTCATCACAATATTAGAAACACTGTTAGACAGAATTAGGGAAATAAGAATATAAAAGGAACTAAAGTTAAGAATCAAGAATACAAAGTACAGGCATTTGCGGATGACATGGTATTTGTGATAGAAGAACCATTGGAGACGGGCCCCATATTAATGCAAGAGATAAATAAATTTGGGAAACTAGCAGGATTAAAGGTTAATAAGGGGAAAACTAAAATATTAGTCAAAATATAACAAATAACAAGCAAAAAAAAATTGGAAGAGACAATGGGATTACAAATAGTAAACAAAATTAAATATTTAGGAATCTGGATGAGGAAAACAATAATGCTGTGGGAAGATAATTATATTAAAATTCTGAAACAAATTAAGAAAGATCTGGATAATTGGAATAAAATGCAAATATCGCTTTTAGGAAGAATAGCAACGATTAAAATGAATATATTACCCAAAGTTCTGTACTTATTCCAGACGATACCAATATTGAAAACAGATTTTTTATGGAATTGGACAAAATGGTGATGAAATTTATTTGGACAGGGAAAAAGGCGAGAATAAAGAAAAATACTTGCAAGATAACAGAAGCAGAGGTGGCTTTGGGCTCCCGGACTGGGAGATTTATTACAAAGCCACGATACTGTGTGGATAAGGGAATGGGTGAAATTGGGAAATAAAAGAATATTGACATTAGAAGAGCATGACCTACAAACAGGGTGGCACTCATTTCTGTGGAATTTGACTGATAAAAACAAAGATACTTTATGAGACACATAATACGAAATCGTTGATTAAAAATTGGAAATAAGGAAGAAAACTATATTAAAATACCAAGATGGTTTTCAACAATGGAGGCAACATTTTATCCCAATACATTGGACTTAAATAAAAACTCAAATATTATCAGATATACAGAGGGGAGATTAAAACAAGACAGGAGCTGGAAACACAAGGAATAGTGATAGATAATTGGGCTTATTTACAAATTAAAATGAGGTATAATAAAGGAGTATGGAATAGAGACAAAGAATACAAAATTGGACAAAGTACTTTTGGGGCCAGAAGAAAACTGATATCTAAATTATATAATTTACTATTAGAACAAGAAAGAGCAGGACAATT
The DNA here is from genome assembly GCA_009733165.1 of Naja naja. Taxonomy (NCBI): domain Eukaryota; kingdom Metazoa; phylum Chordata; class Lepidosauria; order Squamata; family Elapidae; genus Naja; species Naja naja. The sequence continues at coordinate 198,433,314 of CM019148.1, read as the reverse complement.
AGTGAAAGGACCAATGTTAGCATGGGAAAAATATGGGATATAGCTTGGATTTGAATGATTGGGAGGAGATTTGGGAGAAAAATTGACATATACAAAATCAGTGGCATACAAAGAAAATCAGTATAAAATGATATATAGGTGGCATTTGGCCCTGCTAGGTTAGCGTTATTTACAGTGGCAAACCCCAAATGTTGGAAGTGTAAAGATAAAATTGGTACCCATGTGTGGTGGACATGCTCAAAACGAGGAAGTATTGGACTGAAATTAAGAATTGGATTGAGGAGGTGACAAATGTGAACTGGAGTGGAGACCAGAACTGTTTTTACTAGGAATGATAAAAGGAAACTTTCCCCTAAGGACAAATACTTGATTACACACCTACTAACAGCTGCTTGAATTTCTCTAGCCCAGAAATGGAAGGAATCTACAATGCCATCTATACAAACTGTAATTAGAAAAACATATGAATGCGTGGAAATGGAAAGACTAACACTCAAATTAAATGAAAAAGAGGATTCGGACTACTATAAGATATGGGATAGATGGTATGACTGGGTGGAACAAAATGCAAAAAGAAGGACGAGGGAAAAAGGAACCCAGGAAAAATAGGGTATTAAAGCGAATGGAAGGATGTTATAGACAACAAGAGATATTATATAATAACCCAGAAAGAGATATAGAAAAATTCTAAACATAACCCAAACCAAACAAATAGGAAAAATTGATAATAAACATTGTTATGTAAACTTCAAGGTGAAAAGTGTACATCCAATCTGCAACCCAAACCAAGTGAAGAAAGCGCATTGTTGTGTATTTATGTTATTTGTATTTGTACGTCTGTGTGTTTTTTAATATTTGTAAATAAAGCTTTTAAAACTAAAAAAAAAAAAATTTATTATACTGTATAAAGAGCACACCAGATTATAATCTGTTGTTATTAAGGTAACTCAGAAAATTCAAATTTGATAAAATTGTGCCTCCTAAGTTCATTTTACTTTTTGCTGAAAATCAGGGTGTATGTCCCAGTGAGTTTCCATTTCACCCCACTTTACATTTAGAACGGTATCTCATGAAGTTAGCTGGTGCAGGTTATAAACATAGCTGAGCTCGATTCATGTGCTGTGAACTTTGTCAGAAGCCATGAACAAGGATGGAAGTACCATTATAATCATGTTCCTCACTCTTGTCCAAGCTGCATTGCCTCAGAAGAAATGGTCCTTCTCATTCTAGGATTATGGCTGAACCCAACATACATAGATCAATGTCATTTTGTCCTTCCTCTGTTTTCTTATTATTACAAAAGGGTTATAAGAAACCGTGAGAGAATAAGGTGCCTCTTTCATGAAAACTCCATCAACCCTGAAATTCCTTTTCAAAGCAAATATATTTGCAAAGAATCTTTGTGTTAGTCTTATTTCATACTTCAAGTCATTTA